>OY740782.1:91975103-92249187 GCA_963514005.1 Raja brachyura
CCGTGACGGCCAGAAATCGCCAGGTGGGATCAGGAACACCAGCGAGGAAAAGGCATCACGATTCCCTGAGTCCCTGCGATCGACGGAGGAATCGCGGGTCTCCAAGGACGGCCGCTCCCAGGGGGAATAACAGCCGCCACTTCCACCTTCCTATCTCGCTGCACCCGCACCTGCATGGCGATAACGACCGCCACCACCATGATCTAGAACTTCAAGGAGCACAGAGGAGCGTGCAGCATGACCTGAGCAGCAGTTTAAAAACACTAAGTGACGAATTTAAAGAAATAAAAGTTAAGAAGCCAAGAAATACAGAGGACAGAACAGGGGTGACGTCACTCGCAGCGCGAGTAGCGGAAGGCAGTCAGATCCATTGTGACGTCATCATCGAGACCATTTCGTTTATTTTCTAAGCTATTTGAGATTTATGAACATTTTCATAAATAACGAGAAATAATGCATTAAATTTTCAGATAAGATTTCAGACATCATGGCCTAAATCGCTATTCGAATATGTAAAAACTTCACCGTTACTGCATTGTGTTTTCGAGGAGATGTGAAACGCACATGAACATCACACACACACAAATACTCACACATCCAAGATCAGAGTTGTTTTAGTATAGAGATATAAGATTCTTAAGGGATTGCAGGGAAAATATTCCCGATCTTGGGAGAGTCCAGAACAAGAGGTCACAGTTTAAGAATAAGGGGTATGCCATTTAGGATTCAGATGAGGAAAAACTTTTCACTCAGAGAGTTGTGAATCTGTGGAATTCTCTGCCACAGAAGTCAGTGGAGGACAATTCACTGGATGTTTTCAAGAGAGAGTTAGATATAGCTCTTAGGTCTAATGGAATCAAGGGGTAGGGGGAGAAAGCAGGAACAGGGTACTGATTTTGGCCGATCGGCCATGATCATATTGAATGGCAATGCTGGCTCGAAGGGCCAAATGGCCTACTCCTGCACCTATTTTCTGTTTCTATGTTTCTAATGGCGGAAAGATTTAAAGGGGAGCTAAAAATTATATTGCATGGAAACGGGGAAATTTTTACATATTTCAGTAGAGATTTTCCTTATGATTTTAGAAATCCGCTCCTCTGTACATTTGGTACATTATTTTCCCGATTTCTTATTATAATTGTTTACCAATTTGACCTTATTTTAAAATCTGACCGCTACCCTGCTTCTGACGTTATAATAACAGTGAAATTTTTACATCTTATGGTGGTAATTTTCCTTATGATTTAAAAAATCCAATCCTCTAAATTTGGTCAATTATTTCCCGAGATATTTGCTAAAAATTATCACCAAACGGACATTAAAAAAATATACACAGACTGCCCAGCTGCTGGCCTCACAATGCCTTTCCTTTCTCTCTCTCTCTCCCCCCCTTCCTCACCCCACCCCCCTGCCCTCCCCCAGGCCTCCCTCCCCTAAACCCATTTACCCCCTCCCCTAAACCCGTACCCACTTCCCTCCACCCCCTCCCCCTCCCTTCCCCCCAACTCTACCCCTCCCTTCCCACCCACTCTCCCCCCTCCCCCCTCTCAGCCCCCCTCCTGCTCCCCCCCCTCTCCTCCCATCTCTCTCTCTCACCTCCTCCCCTCCACCCTCCCCCCCTCTGTCTCTGCCTCTCTCTCGCTGTCTCTCCCCATTCTCTCTCTGCCCTTACTCTCTACCCCCCCCCCCCCCCCCAGACGCACCTGCGAGTTGACGGCTATGCATCAGTCGATAGGGTGTTTTTTTAAATTAATAATATTAATATAATATCAAGAGGGGTAGTTAGTGTGTGTGATGCCACATGCCCCCCCCCCCCCGCAAACACGCGTTGGGGGAACAGATCCAATGGGTCTGCACTTGGTCCAGTATCCATTTAAAACTGTTTGTGCCCAGCTCCTTACAAAATTGGGCAGACAAATCATACAACAATTTGAATAATAAATATTGGAAAAGATCCAGTAACACATCATCCATTTATTTGGATTGAAAAAGTAAATATCAAGCCAAGGCATCATTATCGGATCCAATGGAAACTTTGAATTAAAAAGAAAACTATTAAAACTGTGTCAATGAAAGGTGGAGAATATCCGAACACGATGAAAAAAATTAGCCCAAAATTAGAATGATCTTATTATTCAGAACAGGACGCACATTAAGGGGTGTCAGGGGTTATGGGGAGAAAGCAGGAGAATGGGGTTGAGAGGGACGGATAGATCAGCTAGGATTGAATGGTGGAGTAGACTTGATGGACCGAAGGGCCCAATTCTGCTCCTATAACATGAATTTATGAGATCAGATTAACATTTGGTTCCAGCTATTAATCTTTGTCCATTTACTTAAGATTGCAATTCCATTCATGTTTGACTACCAAGTAATTGTTGTACATCCTATTGCCTCAATTATTGCATTTTCTTAATTTATTATCTAAACTCAATGTCAATTTAATATAAAAAAACAAATTGCTTTACGTCATGTGATAGTACTAGTCTGTAATGAAGGAGTATCAACTGACAGATCATTTTAATAGGCTCAGAATTAAATGGTTCACATTTGATTGGTGATAATTTTCCAATGTTCAATAGATTCAGGATCAGTTCCTGTGGATTGGAGGGTAGCTAATGTTATCCCACTTTTTAAGAAAGGAGGGAAAGAGAAAACAGGGAATTATAGACCAGTTAGCCTGACATCGGTGGTGCGGAATAGAGCTGGAGTCAATTATAAAAGAAAAAATAGTGGCACATTTGGATAGCAGTAACATGATCGGTCCAAGTCAGCATGGAGTTATAAAGGGGAAATCAAGCTTGACTAATCTTTCTGAATTTTTTGTGGATGTAACTAGGAAAATGGGCAAGGGAGAGCCAGTATATCTAATGTATCTGGACTTTCAGAAAGCCTTTGATAAGGTCCCACATAGGAGATTAGTGGGCAAAATTAGAGCACATGGTATTGGGGGTAGGGTACTGACATGGACAGAAAATTGTTTGGCAGACAGGAAACAAAGAGTAGGGATTAACGGGTCCCTTTCAGAATGGCAGGCAAACTAGTGAGGTACCGCAAGGCTCGGTGCTGTGACCGCAGCTATTTACAATATACATTAATGATTTAGATGAAGGGATGCAAAGTAACATTAGCAAATTTGCAGATAACATAAAGTTGGGTGACAGTGTAAACTGTGAGAAGGATGCGGGGTGATTTGGACAGGTTGTGTGAGTGGCAGATGCTGTTTAATGTGGATAAATGTGAGGTTATCCACTTTGGTGGCAAGAACAGAAAGACAGATTATTATCTGGATGGTATCAAGTTAGGAAAAGGGGAAGTACAACGGGATCTGGGTGTCCTTGTTCATCAGTCAGTGAAAGTAAGCATGCAGGCAGAGCAGGCAGTGAAGAAAGCTAATGGCATGTTGGCCGTCATAACAAGCGGAGTTGAGTATAGGAGCAAAGAGGTCCTTCTGCAGTTGTTCAGGCCCTGAGTGAGACCACACCTGGAGTATTGTGTGCAGTTATGGTCTCCAAATTTGAGGAATGACATTCTTGCTATTGAGTGAGTGCAGCGTAGGTTTACAAGGTTAATTCCCGGGATGGTGGAACTGTCATATGTTGAAAGAATGGAGTGACTGGGCTTGTATACACTGGAATTTAGAAGGATGAGGGGGGTTCTTATTGAAACATATAAGATTATTAAGGGATTGGATGTGCTAGAGGCAGGAAACATGTTCCCGATGTTGGAGGAGTCCAGAACCAGGGGCCACAGTTGAAGGGGTAGACCATTTAGAATGGAGAGGAGGAAAAACCTTTTCACCCAGAGAGTTGTGAATCTGTGGAATTCTCTGCTCAGAAGGCAGTGGGGGGCATTTCTCTGGATGCTTTAATGAGAGAGTTAGATAGAGCTCTTAAAGATAGCGGAGTCAAGGGATATGGAGAGAAGGCAGGAACAGGGTACTGATTGTGGATGATCAGCCATAATCACAGTGAATGGCAGTGCTGGCTCTTAGAGCTGAATAGCCTACTCCTGCACCTATTGTTTATTTTCTATTGTCTATTTGACCAACAACTATGGGAAAAAGTAAGCATCTTTTATTTTGTTTACTGCTGAATATGACACACAGATGCAATTATCATATATAGCAGGCTCTGAATGAAATTCAAGTAATGAAGAACAGCAACATGCCACAAGTTTCACTTACACCGGTGTTTCTAAAAAACTACTGATAATGGGGAAAGTAATTCAGCATTTGCTAGCATTGTTATTTTGTTAAGTGCCAAAAATTATAATATTAAACACTCAAAGTAAATAAAAAATCTTTATATTTATGGAGAAATTAACTACAGGAAGCATAGTAATTTTACCTTGTAATGCAGAAACTTTGATGGTAATCTTAATTTGGCAATATGCTAATATTTCAAAGAGTTTAGTTTGCAAGTTTCTCATTCTCCCACACAGCAATAACAATTATAATTTGCATGTGATCATTTTTTTCTACTTACGTTTTTCTTATAGCTTAAAATCGGAACAATTTATGGAAAGTTCTTAAACAAAAGAACAACACTGTGGAAATCAAAAACTCACCAGTCCTACTTTTCATCTTCCCCAAGATACTCAACTAATCTCCAGTGACCTGCTCGTTCAAATAATAGTTCTCAGGGCTCATGTTACTGCCTTTTTTTCTGCAGCAACAATCAGGAAGTGGTTTGTCGACACCAATAGCTATACTTACCAGTTATGGTCCTAAAACTCACTGATGCAGCACCTGTGTTAACTGAACTCAACATTGCAGTAACTTTCTCACGTATCTTTACGCATTGATATTTTGCTCAAGGATGCATAGAAATATACAAAATAGTAAATATTTTAAATAAGCTGTAGACTACTCCGCAAATCTAAATTAGTGAAAATTTAATTTTGTTGCCCAGCATATCTCTCATAAAATAAATGTTCTGTTTGGTTGAACTTATATCTTCTCGATCTTTATCTGATCTTGTGACATTTGGGACATTTCCCACAGACCTGTATAAACATTCAAATTGGGGCAGAAGCAGGCTTCTCAGCCCGTTATGAAAGTTCGGTAGATCTGGCTGATCTGGCCGTAACCTCAACTCTGCCATCCTGTCTACCCACAGTAAACCTTCACCTCCCCCCCCCCCCCCCCCCATCCACATACAGCAAATCCCGATCTACCGCTGCCTCAAAAATATCAACAATTCCACTGTCCTTTGAAGAAGAAAGCAACAAAGATTCATAGTCGTCCGCTAAGAAAATTACCTCAATTTTATTTTTAAATGGTTACCCATTTAAAACAATCGAATGCTTTTAAAAGTTCTTACACAAAAGGAAACAACCTCTGCATGTCCACCCCAATACGACCCCTTAGGATTTTAGCCCATGTGTCTGAGTCTTTGCTGTCAATGTTTGATTTCATGGTAAAACATCACCTTTGTCCCCTCAATGCCCTTGAGAGAAATCACACAAGTACAAATGTCTAGCCTGACACCAAATGGCATCGTGGGGCAATTTTTCGGGCGTGGGAGTCTGCCCCCAAATCAACTTCTTGTGATGTTTGAACACATAGTCCTGGGAGCTCCTGCTTTAGACAGTGGTCTAAATTCCACCCAATGCCGATGCTAAATGTGCACAGGATGAACTATACACCACAACCATAGCCTTGAAACAAAGTGTCCTGAGGTCTTGTTAATAATAGCCTGGGATTCAACCAGGCCAACCTCGATCAGCATGTCTCTTGTCCTACCAGAGACCCAAACATTCCAGACCATTGCTGCACAACTATCAAATACACCTACCACTATATGCCCTGGCAGCATTTTGGAAATTTTGATCTGGCTTCTACTCCTTGCCTACAAACAGAAACTGAAGTAGAAGAATCCAGTAGAGAAAGCCATAGAATGCTGGTCTGAGAAAACAGATGAGATTCTTCACAACTGCTTTGAGTTTGTGGACTGACTCAGAATTATTCAATGATTTTGTGGTCAACCCAAGTGAGTTGCAATGCTATCACAGTCTTCATCATTAAGTATGTAGAGAAGTATGTGCTTAAGAAGACAACACAAGTGTTCCCCAAATGGAAAGCATGGATGAATCTTCAAGTCCATTTCCTGGTTTGGAGCATTGAAATCAAACAATCCCAAATGGTACAAGAAATCTATTTACAATTTTCACAAAACCGTCAATGATGCCAAGAGTGAATCCAGGCCAAGCTAGAGTTCCAGAAAAGTAAAATGGACATCCTTTGATTGTGACAAGGCTTGCATGCTAAGACGGACTACAAAGTGAAGTATGCAGCATCGCTGGTAGTCAAGAGTCAAGAGTGTTTTATTGTCATATGTCCCAGATAGGACAATTAAATTCTTACTTGCTGCAGCACTATGTGTGCCTCCCTGAGGACTTCAGTGCATTCCATGCCTGTTTTGAACAGAAGTTTGGTGGAACAAGGTCATTCACCTTGACAGCCTTGGATACATCTCTACCCACAGTCACTGTCGGAGACGTCAAACCAGCCTTCCCGAGAGTGAACCCAAGGAAAGCCATTGGCCCGGATGGAGTCCGGCCATGTCCTTGGTTCCTGTGCAGACAAGATGGCAGGAGTATTCACTCATATCGTTAACCTTTCACATCTCCATTCTGATGTTCCTACCTTTTTCTAAAAGTCCAATATCACCACAGTGTCAAATGAAAGGTATTATGACTGTGAAACTGGTGACTGCACGTGTTAACTCCAGGATCCCAGACATTCGGAATTCATTGCAGTTTGCCCACCGTCACAATAGATCCATGGCAGATGTCATGTCTCTGGTGCTACATAAATTGCTAGAACATTTGGATAATCAGGATACCTATGTCAGGCTCCTATTTACTGATTGTATGTCCACCTTCAACACCATAATCCCAAACAAACTAATTTCCAAACTCCTGGACCAAGGAATCACCGTACCCCTATGCAACTCTATCTTCGACTTTCTGGCAGTCAGTGAGGATAGGTGACGAAACATCCTCCATGATATTTCTCAACACCAATGACCCGCAAAAATGTGTTCACAGCCCCTTATTAAATTCCACATACACAACTATGTGACCAAATCGTGCTCTAACTTTTTGCAAGTTTGCAAATAGCACTGGATCTTGAATGATGATGAGATGGAGTACAGGAAGATGATAGAGAGCTTTGTAACATGTTCTCCCTCAGTGTCAACAAGTCAACATAATGGAGAATTATTTACACACCGGTTAGTCCCTCTTCTCCCCTCTCCTGTCGGACTTGTGAGCTCGTACCACCAGATTCAGGAGCAGCTTCTTCTCCACTGTTATCAGACTACTGAATTGTCCTCTCATAAGCTAAGAGTGTGGTCAAAATACAGAAATGTTCTGTAAATGTAATGCTTCAACAGTGTAACACTATATTCTGCACTCTGGCTATTTTTCTTCTTTACTTTCTCCTCAGTACAACAATCTTGTTCATATAAATGGCTTAATTGTACTCGCGTACAGTACAATTTGACTGCATTGCATACAAAGAGTTTCACTACATCAGCACATGACAATGATAAACCAATACTAATACCAATAACAATGCATACAAAGGGATTGCAGCAAAATTGGATGTGCGATCTTTCAAGGGCAAAATTAAGCAGATCTGTCTGCCCTCTCGGGCTGCTTACGTCATATTATGCTGTATGATTCTGAGACAGGATTGAGGCAAATGTTAAAGTAGCTTCTCCATTATTTAACACTGAAGCATCATTAGTTTGATTAAGCTTGTGGAGTTGTTATCCCATTGCTATTGGTGGAATTATGGTGGGCCCAATTTTCATGCAGCATTTCCTATACTACAACAGTGATTACACTGGAACAGCAGTTCATTAACACAAAAGCATTTTAGGATAGTCGGGGATCATATAAGGTACTCATTTATAATCATTTATAAATGATATTTCAAATAAATATCCATTAAAATATATTTTAATATATAAGACAACAGTGTCCTGGTATTTTCAGAGCACTGTATGCATCTAAACTTGCACTGTGATTTAAATCAGCTCATGTCTTTCATGTGATAGGAGTAAATTTAGGCCATTCAGCCCATCAAGTCTACACCATTCAATCATGGCTGTTCTATCTCTCCCTCCAAGCCCCATTCTCCTGCCTTCTCCCCATAACCCTTGACACCCATACAAATCAAAAATCTATCTATATACCCTCCTCAGCCTCGTGGTCAAGAATTCCACAGATTCACCATCCTCTGACTAAAGAAATTCCTCCTCATCTCCTTCCTAAAGGAAGGTCCTTTAATTCTGAGGCTATGACCTCTAGTCCTAGATAACCATTAATATTTAGTACACACCCGCCAATAATCTGTTGGTGCCCTGGGTCAGGAGATAGATTATTCAATCTTACAGGGGCCCAATGGTCACTTTTAAAAAGTTCTAACAAGCTCAAGATCGATAAGGAACACTCTTAGAAGTAAAGTAAAATCAGAAATGCTTTGAATTTTTGTTTTTAAGTGTAAGTGAGTGATCTTCCTCTACAGAAGGAGAGATGAGAACTAAATGTATTGGCTTATGTAATATTAACAAACATAGATATGCATAATCATGCTCACGTGGCTCCCTTTAACATTGACATACAGTTCATGTGGTTATCAAGGTAGATCATTCAGTCCTCATTTGCTATTCAATTAAATTGTGCAAGTTTACTCAAATTACCTACTTTGTACACTTTTGTTTGGGTTGAATAAAGTTCTGAGAGGGTTAGCATTTCCTGTCCACCTCTGGTTGTTGCTGAAGGTGCTTGCACTTTCTATGTTCTGATTCTGTACTGCATCTGGCATTAGTCATAAAGTCTCCTTTCGGTTTTCATCTAACCTCCACTTGGAGTCAACCAGGAGGCTCTAGCTTACCATTTTCTTGTGTTTTGGGTATATGCCCATCCTACATCAAAACTCCTTTTGCTTTGAACATCCATGTTGCCAGTAGCAGTTTTCTTGGTCATGTAATTTTTCCTATTGTATGCTAAATAATCACTGAAATTACTGAAATTGATTATTTGAACTTATACGATGGGCCTTTCCTTAACTCTCCAAACCTAATTACAATACGATTTCTTGATCCAGATATTAAAAAAAACACAGAATCAATATCCACTGTGAAATGGTTAGCATTTCTGCGAGGGATGATGGTGCGGCTTTTATGTTGTCCTGTTTGGAGAGGTGAATGTTTAATCTGTGGTTGCTCTATACTGTGAAAACTAACTACTAAAATCAACTTTTTAGACTACGTTAACACAACCACCTAAAATCTTTAACCCGCACACTATGCATATCTGTAAGCAATTACTGCTTCTTATGTGTTCCAATTACATTCTTCTAGATTATAGTTAGTCAGTTCTTTGCTTTATACTGGACAAGTCTCTATTGTGCTTTGTACTGAGTTACTCAGCTCTGCAGTACCAGACCATCCTTGCTCTTGTACTGTGCAGTATGAATACACTGGTTGATAACATTCAATAAACAGAAAATTCATGATTCTGTTTTATTTTTAATAACATTTCAACAGCTTAATTGCCAAAGTTACAGGTAAAAAGTAATTGTTACCATTTGTTCCTCTTACACAAGAACCTCTAAGGAAACAAGATAGTTGGGGCTCAGTTAAACCAAAATGTTGGAAACAAAATGCCAAGGAGAGGCTCACAAAGACAAGGGGAGGAAGAAAACAGTTAGCTTGAGCACAGGAATGAAGATTGAAGCATAGAATTAACACTGACTCACCAGTTTATCTTCAAAAAGCAATGTGATAGTTCACACAGTTGAAGAAATGCATTTTCATATCTTAGGGGATGGCTACGGCAAAGAAAAGTACATAAATGTGTTCTTAACAACTTCATTGCAGCTTCATTATAGCTCCTTCATCAACCACAGATACCTATTTAAGAAGGTGCAGCAGAGCAGAAAAGTTTTCAAAGGTTGTAAATGTAAGCATATGGAAGTTGAAGGGAAAAATAAATTCTTCCTCAATGAAGAGTGGCAAAAATGACTGTGTTCAGTTAGGGAACCAAGAGTCCCAGATATCAAGATCTTTCAAAAAGGAATGATTCCAAAGCGTGAAAAAGAAAAAACAAAAATATTTTGATTGTGCGGTCACTTTAAGAAGTTTGAAGAGAATTCAATGAAGAGAGACAGTGTCACCGTCAAAGAAGTACTGAAGGTATTATTGTGTATGAAGGTAGACAAATCTCCAGGGCCTGATCAGATATATCCGAGGACATTGTAGGAAACTGGAGAGAAATTGCAAGAACCCTGGTTGAAATTTACAAGTCGTCCTTAAATGCAGGAGAGGTGCCGGAAGACTGGAGGGTAGCAAATGTTGTGCGTCTATTTAAGAAGGGCTACAGGGAAAATGCTGAGAACTATAGGACGGCGAGCTTAACATCTGTGATTGAAAAGTTACTCAAGAGTATTTTGAGGGATAGGTTATACAGGCATTTGGATGGGTAAGGGCTGATTGGCTGCATGGTTTTATACATGGGAGGTCGTGTCTCACTAATCCGATTTTTTGAAGATGTGACCAAAAAGGTCGATGAGGGCAGAGCTGTAGATGTTGTATACATGGATTTTGGTAAGGCATTCGACAAAGTTCTGCATAGTAGGATGCCTTAGATGCCTTAGTTAGATTGCATGGGATCCAAAGAGAGATAGTTTTTTGTTTTTTTTAATATATTTTTATTAGAGGCCATACATATTACAAATATTATAGCAATTTATTTTTCAGATATTATTAATACATCTTTCCAAAATTATATAAATATTAGCAAACCATATATGTAGGCCTCAATTTTTTATATAGAATGAAAAAGAGAATAAGAAAAAAGTATAAAGAAAGAATAGTGGATAATTAAAAGAGTATGATTATATTTGATTAATATAAAAAAAAAAAAATAAAAAAATAAAAAAACAACAAAAAACAAAAAAACAAAAAAAACATATAACTAGTAAACTGTTATTATACTTGTGGAAAAGAAAACAGTACACATCTTATCAATGAATGGAGCAATTTCTAAATATAATATATAGAGACGAGTATATAAATCTGAAATTAAACATTTTTATTCGATCTTTCCACCAGGTACTTATTGAGTTTCAATGCCGAGCCCAGCTATCCCTTCATATAATCAGTGAATGGAGACCATATTTGTTCAAAAAGTTCAAGTTTATCCATTAGGATAAACCTAATTCTCTCCAGTTGTAATGTCTCCAACATTTCCACTGTCCACATTTTAATTGTTGGGGATAATGGTCCCTTCCAAAATTGTAATATTAGTTTTTTTTCCAATTATTAAACAGTAATCCAGAAAATTTCTTTGATTTACTGTTAAAGTTTGGTTCGAATCTAAAACCCCAAATATAATTAATTTTAAGTCAGGGCTTAATGTGATCTTTAAAACTATGGAAATAATTCTAAAAATCTCAGTCCAATAGTTATTAAGTTTTGTACATTTTACAAAACTATGAGTTAAATCGACTTCTACATGCTGACATTTATCACATAATGGTTATATATTAGGAAAGATTCTATTTAATTTCTTTTTACATAGTGTAATCTATGTATTACTTTGAATTGTATCAAAGTATGTCTGGCATTTGACGAACAGCGGTGAATTTGTTGTAAACTTTCTTCCCAAAAATCTTCTGATATAGGTAAACCAAGAGAGATAGTTGAATGGATTGCAAATTGGCTTCATGAAAGGAAGCAGAGGGTCATGGTGGAAGATTGCTTCTTGGACTGAATGCCTGTGACTAGTGGTGTGCCTCAGGTTTCGGTAATGGGCCCGTTACTGTTTGTCATCTATATCAATGATTTGGAGGAGAACATACAGGGCAAGATTAGCAAGTTTGCTAATGATACAAAAGTGAGTGGTTTTGCAGATAGAGCAGATGGTTGTGAAAGATTGCAGCAAGATCTGGATCAATTGGCCAGGTGGGCTGAGGAATGGTTGATGGAATTTAACACAGAAAAATGTGAGGTGTTGCATTTTGGGACATCTAACAAGGGCAGGACCTACACAGTGGATGGTAGGCCTCTGGGGAGTGTTGTAGAGCAGAGGGATCTAGGAGTGCAGGTGCATGGTTCCTTGAAGGTCGAGTTGCAGGTAGATAAGGTGGTCAAAAGGCTTTTGGTACATTGGTCAGAGTACTGAGTATAGAAGTTGGGAGGTTAGGTTGCAGTTGTATAAGACGCTGGCAAGACTGCATTTAGAGTATTGTGTTCAATTCTGGGCACCATGTTATACAAAAGATTTACGAGGATGTTGCCAGGACTAGAGGGTATGAGTTATGGGGAGAGGTTGAGCAGGTTGGGCCTCTATTCCTTGGAGCACAGGAAGATGAGGGGTGATCACATAAAGGTGTATAAAATCATGAGAGGAATAGATCGGGTAGATGCACATAATCTCTTGCCCAGAGTAGAGGAATCGAGGACAGGGGACATAGGTTCAAAATGAAGGGGAAAATATTTAATAGGAATCTGAGGGGTAACTTTTTCACACAAAGGGTGGAGGGTCTATGGAACAAGCTGCCAGAGGAGGTAGTTGAGGCTGGGATTATCCCAACGTTTAAGAAACTGTTAGACAGGTACATGGATAGGACAAGTTTGGAGGGATATGGACCAAGCACAGGCAGGTGGGACTAGTGTAGCTGGGACATGTTGGCCGGTGTGGGCAAGTTGGGGCAAAGGGCCTGTTTCTACATTGTATCACTCTATGATTCTATAAGCCAACAAACTACCTTCATATTAGGAATCAAAGCAGCAAATGGCACCCAAAAAACTCACATTAGCAAGCTTGTAATAACAGTCAGATAATCTGTTTTCAATTATGTTGACCCAGAATCAAATGTGGCATTTTAGGTATCTCAAAACTTTTTTCTATATAGTACCATTTGGGACACTTCAAACCACTGAAAGGTCTGATAGATTCATTCCAAATATTGCATCTTCCAACACTGCAATATTCCTTCAGTACTGCCATGGTGTAAACATCAGATTTGTGTGCTCAAGTCTATTGAGGTTAATTAAAAACAAAATCCGCTGACTCAGGCCAGAGACTGAAGCTTAGATATAGTTGTTGACAGCTTTCAGGCAAGCAATTGAGATGATGGATAATCTCAATGAGATGATGCAGTGAAGAAAGCGAATGGTATGTTAGCATTCATAGCAAAAGGATTTGAGTATAGGAGCAGGGAGGTTCTACTGCAGTTGTACAGGGCCTTGGTGAGACCACACCTGGAGTATTATGTACAGTTTTGGTCTCCTAATCTGAGGAAAGACATTCTTGCCATAGAGGGAGTACAGAGAAGGTTCACCAGACTGATTAAAGGGAAGTCAGGACTTTCATATGAAGAAAGACTGGATAGACTCGGCTTGTACTCACTAGAATTTAGAAGATTGAGGGGGGATCTTATAGAAACTTACAAAATTATTAAGGGATTGGACAGGCTCGATGCAGGAAGATTGTTCCCGATGTTGGGGAAGTCCAGAACAAGGGGTCACAATTTAAGGATAAGGGGGAAGTCTTTTAGGACCGAGATGCGAAAAACAGTTTTCACACAGAGAGTGGTGAATCTGTGGAATTCTCTGCCACAGAAGGTAGTTGAGGCCAGTTCATTGGCTATATTTAAGAGGGAGTTACATGTGGCCCTTGTGGCTAAAGGGATCAGGGGGTATGGAGAGAAGGCAGGTACAGGATAGTGAGTTGGATGATCAGCCATGATCATATTGAATGGCGGTGCAGGCTCGAAGGGCCGAAAGGCCTACTCCTGCACCTATTTTCTATGTTTCTATGTTTCTATGATAATTAGAAAAGACCAAGTGCACATTTCAAGTTTCATGTTTGGAATACCATAGGTAATATCCTCGAGAGTGCTGCAGCCTGAGAATTATCTATGGTATCAAGATTTCAGTTTAAGGACACAAATGTTCAGAAAACACCTGTCTCAGTTCATGCCTTGGACGAGCATCAGAACAACATGTTTGCAAAATATTCAATATTTAGCGGTTGCTAAATTGTTTGTTGTAATACCTGTCAATAGCCTTTCAGCCTATGCCCAGCACATGTGACCTGCAATAAATGGTCACACTCAGACCTGATGGTGACCCTTTAATATCAATATCCGAGTAAATCCCAGTTCTGGGCCTGGCATGCCTCAACACGAGAAAGATTACAAGAAACAGGGTCTTCGTTCACTTTGTTCCATGAAATCTTCATCAAAAATGTTCTGGCTACCTGCCTCTCAAACATATCAACCAGGGAATAAGCACCTTGTTGAAATGCTTGCAGCAAGTCAATGAAAGTTTTTACCACAGAAGGTGGATTTTACCACAGAGGGCAAAAAGGAGGTGAAGGGTTGTTAAACTGAAGAAGGGTTCCCAATCCGAAACATCGTCTATTAATGCCCTCCACAGGTGCTGCCTGATGCGCTGAGTTACTCTAACACTGTGTTTTGTTAATCATAGTCTTGGTTGGGTTGAATTAGGGAACAGGAAGGGGAGAAAATTGGTGGAAGCTATCTGTAGGCTTCAAAGAGTCGTGGTAATAGAGGCCAAGTATAAATCAGGAAATTAGAGACACATGTAATTGACATTTTCCCCCATTATTATCGGCTAATCCAGTAACAATGGGGGAACTGTCATCTAAGAAATAGTGTGAAGGACAATGCATGGAGAATATCAGGAATAGTTTTCTAGATCAGTATGTTGAAGGGCTAATGAAGGAAATGGCTTCATTGACAAAGGATTAAAAGAAAAGTAATTATAATATGAAAATTGAAAGTGATTTTTCTCAATCTGAAACCAAAGTCCAAAAACTAAACGACAAAGGCATAAAATAAACTGCAGGAGGGACTCAGCGGGTCAGACAGCATCCAGAGAGGGAAATAAACAGTCAACATTTTGGGTTGGTACCGTTTCTCAGATCATTCACAACAGAAAATGGAGATTCGAGAAACTGCAGATGCTGGAATGCTGAGCAAAAAGAAGGTGCTGGCAGAACACAGTATGTGTGCAAGGAATGATAGACAACTTTTCAGGTTGCGACGTGTCTGAAGGAGGATGCCGGCCCAAAATGTCACCTACCTATGTCTCCAGAGATGCTGCCTGACCAGCTGAGTTACTCCAGCACTTTGCATTCTTCACCAGGAATATCATGTACAGATCTGGTCTCTCAACATAAGGAACATAATCGAGAGAGTACAATGAAGTTTCATCAGATGTTCCTGGGATGGGGTGAAGGGTGGGATTTGTTCTACGAGTGATTAATAAACTGCGTGTATACCTCTTGAGTTCAGAATAGAACTAAAGAAGTCAGCCATTCAAGACTGAAATGAGAAGAAATATTCTTCACTCAGTTAGTCCAAGGATATTATTTTCTCTTTTCTCCAGGAGGCTTCTGGAGGTTCAGTCATTCCAGAATATTCCAGATGGTGTTTTAGATAATTTGGGAATGAATGATGTTGGGGAAAGTGCTGAACAATGGTGCTGAAGTAAAGGACAAAGGACAAAGGACATTTATTGTCACATACACCAATTGGTGTAGTGAAATTTGTCTTGCCATGCAGCACATATATAAAGATAAGACATAACATTAAAGAATTTAACATAAAACATAAAAAACATCCCCCCACAATGGTTCCCATTATGAGGGAAGGCACAAAGTCCAGTCCCATCCCCATGTTCACCCATAGTCGGGCCTATTGAGGCCTCCACAGTCCCCCCCATGGGGGCCGATGTTCCAGGCCGTTCTTCGCCGGGTGATGGTGCTCCGGCGACGGGAGAACCCTCTTAGCGGCGCGGGGTGCCTATAACGGTCGCTTCCTTGCTGGTTGTAGATGGTTTTTATATGCAACCAATAACATAGTTACCTCAGTACCATTAACCCCGCCTAGTTAACACCAATCATAACGCCTTCCCCTTCCTGGGTACAGTCAGTAGAAGAATGTAGCCAGTACTTGAGGATGTATGTAATACCCTGTGCTATCATTAAAAGGTGTTGCACACTTTAAGAGTTTGTGAATTGCTTATTTACACTGGTGTCGGAGCTGGAAGACACCTGCGTCTCCTGTCTATCCGGTTTTATTTTTTTTTGATTTGTGCCTTTTGTGCTTAATCTCTCTGACCATGGCGTCATCTTGCAGAAAGCCCGCGCAGCTTGTCTTTGATGCTGACATCTCTGAGCGCTGGGCCACGTTTGAATTTGATTTCACCCACTTTGTCAACGTCGCACACCGCACTGATCCTGATTCCCTCAAAGCCTCCCTCCTACTCAACCTTGTCGGACCTGATGCCATGAAGAGAGCCAGAACTTTCACCTACGCTCCAGCGGTCCTAGACGACAACAACGTGGTGATTACTCCTGCAGAATCTGCCAGTGACCCCGCTTGCCTGCTACGTAAGTTCAGGGAGATTTGTGACCTGCCCTCGAACCGCATTCTAGAGAGGGCACGGTTCTTTACAAGGAGACAGTTGTCGGATGAACCTGTTGAATGTTTTATTGCCGATTTGCGTTATCTCGCCCAGCGGTGTCGTTTTGGTGACATGACAGACCAGCTCACTAGAGACATTTTAGTAACTGGCATGCGTGACCAGAAGCTGCGATGTGAGCTTCTAAGGGATCCGGATCTAACGTTGGAAAAAGCTATGCATGCCTGCAGATTGTCTGAGGTTGTTGTATTGCCAGATGACCACCGGGACTCGGGCAATAAATCTGTCAACCTGGCTGGGTTTAGGAGACCACAGCCTCGGATGGGAAATAATGCTTTTCTGCCGCGTGCCAACCCGGGTCCTGATGAAGTGCCCCCAAAAAGGTGCCCAAACTGTAACTACATGCACCACAGACTGTCGACGTGCCCTGCCTATGGCAAGGCCTGTAATTTTTGTAAAAAACTGAATCATTTCTCTGCCACTTGTCATTCCTTCCATTCCCGTGGGAGACAGGTACAGATTTCCAGACCCAGTCTAAACATGCTGAAACAATCTGATAGCTGTTACGACTCACAGCCGACATAGCTGAATCCTATGATGCAGATCCAATTAATTCTCCCGAGGATTCGAATGTCTTTACCCTCCTCCAGGCACCTGGCCATCGTCCTGATCCCTCCGTATCTGTGACTGTCAATAATGTAACCTTACTTGCGAAGTTAGACACAGGTGCAAAGGTCAACTTTTGGCAATAAATCTTTTCAACAAGATAAGGAATGATGAGGCCCTGGTCGCTGACAATGCTACTCTGCATGCCTATGGTGGAGAAATTCTCAGGCCTGTGAGGAGGGCCACTTTAAAATGCGTGCTGCAAAAGGTCACGAGAAACCTGATCTTCTATGTTTTGAACTCTGACTGTGTTACCCTGCTGGGAAACCGTGCGTGCCAAGATCTTGGCCTGGTGTCCTTCGACCGCACGGTCCACAAAGTGCAACTGTCGTTTAACCCGGTTGCAGAATACCAGGACCTGTTCAACGATGACCTGGGAAGGTTACCATTGACATACCATATTTCCATTGACCCGAACGTACAACCTGTGGTTCGCGCACCTCACAGGGTGTCCCACGCCATGAAAGACAGGATCGAGGCGATGCTTAACAACATGGCCGAAAAGGGGGTGCTAGAAGCGGTTAGCGAGCCCACCGATTGGGTCTCCACCATGGTTGCCACGATAAAGAAAGACAAGAACGAAATACGTGTGTGTATCAACCCTAAGGACTTAAACCTTGCCATCAGGCGACCACACTACCCCATGCGGTCTGTTGAGGACGTGGCGGCTCAAGTCGGGCAAGCCACTATCTTTTCGGTCCTAGATGCTAAGAACTCGTTTTGGCAGATCCCATTGGACAAAGCATCTTCCGACCTGACAACCTTCGCCACACCATTTGGCAGATTCAAGTTCCTGCGAATGCCATTCGGCATCAATTCCGCTAGCAAGGTGTTCCAGCGAACGATGGAGCAGATATTCTCGGACTTGCCATGTGCCATCATCATGGATGATATCCTAGTTTATGGGAAGGACATTGCCGAGCACGACTTGAACCTCCGCCGCGTCCTGGATCGGGCGCGAAAGGCCAACCTGAAGCTGAATCCAAAGAAGTGCCGGTTTCGTGTCTCAGAAGTCACGTATGTTGGACACGTTTTCACCTCCAGCGGACTAAAACCCGACCCTATGAAGGCAGCTGCCATCTCCGAGATGGCAGCCCCCACCGACGTGCCAGGTTCTTGGGCATGGTGAACTACCTTGGGAAGTTTGTACTTCCTGCGGCAGCTGACAAAAAAGGATATCGCCTGGGCCTGGCTCCCACAGCACCAGCAGGCGTTTGATTGTCTCAAGTCGAAACTGATTAACACTCCGATGTTGCGATTCTTTGATGCGAGTCGCCCCATCACCATCACCTGTGACGCTTCTAAGTTTGGTCTGGGCGCGGCCTGCCTTCAGTCTGTCGATGGATCGTTACATCCTGTCTCCTATGCCTCCCGCACCATGACCGACACCGAGCAGCGGTACGCTCAGATCGAGACGGAGCTGCTCGCGGTGGTGTTTGCCTGCTCCAAGTTCAGAGACTTTCTGTTTGGCAGCAGATTTACGGTCGAAACCGACCACCAGCCACTGGTGACAATCCTGAACAAACCGATTCACGCTGCCCCTGCCAGGCTGCAGCGTATGATGCTGCAGCTCCAGCGCTTTGATTTTGACGTCATCTACAAGAAAGGCACCGAGATGCACATTGCGGACACCTTATCGCGCGCCCCGCGGACCTCCTGTGCTCGCCACCCCTACGAAACAGAGGACTTACTCGTACTGGGCGTCAATTTTATTCCCATCAAGCAGCTGCAGCTTTTGGCCGAGCACACCGCTGCCGATCCAGTTTTGCAGCGGCTTGCCTCTGTGATTAAATCAGGGTGGCCAACAAAGCGCTCCGCTGCGCCGCCTGAAACGCAGCCTTTCTTCCTGGTCCGCGATGAGCTGGTGCTCCAGAGTGGCATTATCGTTAAGGGACATAAAGTGGTAGTCCCGTCCTCCCTGTTCGATTCTTACTACTGCGCAGCCCATAGCGGACACCCCGGGGTCGATGCAACAATCGCCCACGCTCGGTGCCAATTCTACTGGCCTGGGATGGCCAAATATATTCGAGACCGTGTTTCTGCCTGCTCCACGTGCAACAGTCTTGCTCCACACCAGCAGCGACAGCCCCTGCTGCAACAGCCCGCCCCTGCCTTGGCCTGGTCCTCGCTGGCTGCCGACATCTTCGAGTGGCGTGGTAACCACTACCTTGTCCTGGTCGACTCGTACTCAAACTGGTTTGAAGTGGATTTGCTGACATCCCTCACGTCGGAGATGGTGATCCAGAAGCTGCGGAAACACTTCTCCACGTTCGGGTCCCCTGTCAGGCTGTAGACTGACAATGGCAGGCAGTTTACCAGCTGTGAGTTCAAGAGTTTTGCCGACAAATGGAATTTTGTGCATTTCACCAGCAGCCCGGAGTACCCACAGAGCAACGGCCTTGCTGAACGGGCCGTCCGCAGCGCCAAGCTTCTGATGGAACAGGCACGACTGTCTAACTCTGATTTGTATTTGGATCTCCTGAACCTCAGGAATGTTTCCAGGGATCTGGCCATGGGGTCCCCTGCTCAGCATCTGATGTCCAGAACAACCAGATCTACCATCCCGATTGCCCAGCGCCAGCTGAAACCTCGGGTGCTGGAGCCCGCCTCTGTGCAGAGGCGCATTCAAGAGAAACATGACAGCCAGCGGCGTTCCCACGATCGGTCGTGCAGACCACTCGATCCTCTGTTGCCTGGACAGGTTATTCGGTTGCAGACCGCCGGTGGTCACTCCCGTCTGGCTACCGTGGTTGGGGTGGCCGACTCTCCTCGTTCGTATCTGGTCGACTATGAGGTAACCATCTACCGTAGAAGCTGACAACACTTGCTTGCGGTTAACGAGCCGAGGCCGCATCCCCCGGGACCCTATGCCCCGCCACTCTCATACCAGCAGCCAGCTGCTGTCCCAGCCAGCGTTCCCTGCATGCCTCGATCCCCATATCGAGCGCCCGGTTCCCCTCCGCTGGGGTCACCTGTTGCCGGTCGCGGTTCTCCCTCCCCCGTTTCTCCAACTCCGCCGCCCTTCCCTGGTTCCCCTGCTGTCTCGTGTCCTCCTGTCTCTTCTGCTCCTTCGGGGGAAGGGGGAGACATCCGTACGCGCTCGGGCCGGATTAGTAAGCCACTTGTTCGTTATGGCGATTTTGTTTAATTCTGCTGTTTAATTCTGTTGTTGTGACAACAGTCTGTTTTGATTTTCTAAGGGGAAGGATGTAGATGGTTTTTATATGCAACCAATAACATAGTTATCTCAGTACCATTAACCCCGCCTAGTTAACATCAATCATAACGCCTTCCCTTTCATGTGTACAGTCAGTAGAATAATGTAGCCAGTGCTTGAGGATGTATGTAATACCCTGTGCTATCATTAAAAGGTGTTGCACACTTTAAGAGTTTGTGAATTGCTTATTTACACTGGTGATGGTAAGTCATGATATTATTGAACATGGAGGAGGCAGAGGGACTGAATGGCTTACTGCTGCTTCTACTTCTCACGTTCTCATGTCAACTTTGCTTTAACTTTTGTCAACCTTATCCTGTATTGTGGCTCAACTGGGTTCCTCAATTGCAAACAAAGCTTTCAGTGGCCACTCACTAATCTGAAATAGTATGACGCACCATTATGATTTTCCTTTTACAGCGCAGCTTTGTCTTTCATAACATCCACATGAAAACTAGGATGAAACGTCCTCTTGTTTGTTTGTCTTAACCAAATGAACGCTTAATTAATAGGTACTGAAAATATCTAAACAGGGCATGAATACGGCATTCACGGTTGTTCTGAGATCAAAGCAGTATCATCACCACCAAAACATGGCAATCTGCTTCCTGCGCCTTTTCTTGTCTGACATTTGCTGCCTCGAGTGCTGCATTTTTAGTCTTTAGATAGTATCAGTTTAGTTTAGAGATAACGCACGGAAACAGGCCTTTCAGCCCACGCCGACCAGCGACCCCGCACACTAACAGCGTCCTATACATTCTCGGGACAAACCTGTATGTCTTCAGAGTGTGGGAAGAGACAGAGATCCAGGAGGAAACTTAATAATTAATCGGTAGAATGTACAAACTCCACACTGACCGAATCTGGATCTCTGGTGCTGTAGGGCAGTAGCTCTACCGCTGCACCACCATGACACCCGATCGCTCACTGCATTCTGTTAAACTCCAGAAACTGATACAAAGCAATTGTAGACAGTCAGAGATCCAATCCATGTAAGAATGAAAACTAAACAATGTCCCTCTGTGGAGATTATATATTATTCTTTATTCTATTAGGTTTAGATTTATTTACCAAGGTACAATGAGAATTTACATGCTGTCCAAGCAAACCAGATAATGGAACAAAGAACAGTGCAACACAGACATTGAACAGATATATGGATAGGAAGGGTTTAAAGAGCTATGAACCTAATTTAGGAAAAATGGGACTAATCCAGTGTGCCTACGTGATCAGCATGGATAACATGGGCCAAATGGTCATTTCCATGCTGTGCAGCTCTATCATTTTATGACTATGACTTAAATATAAAAAGTAGTTAAACACAGTCTGCAAATGTATTGTAACACCAATGTTTTCTGGCTTAAACTCCATGAAAGCAGAACAAAGCTCATTTAGAGAAACTGCACGCTACATTTAAAAACAAACCACAATAGGAATTAAAGAAAATTTCCATCTCTGTTTCTCAATTACTCAGGTAATTCACAAATTACCATGGGGAGAATTAAAAGAGAACCGTTTACCGATACAAAGCAGTCTGCACTATCAGAATTAAAAACTAAAATAGCACATCAAGATAGTGAAAAAATGTGAACCACAATAACACTTGAAGATGCAGTTCTCAGAGACATCCTAAATCATGCTGATTGTTGTCCACGTTCACCAAGTGGGACCCTTTGGGCTCCGTCCCCCAAGGCAATAATCCACTACACACCCGCTCCCCCAACGCAACCCGTTTCTACCACTCACCCGTTCCCCCAAAGCAATAATCCACCACTCACCTATAGCCCCCGCAGGAGGCCTGGTCCTCCAATGCAACCTGTTCCCCATCGTAGGATTCCACCCTCACCCGTTGGGTCCCTGTCACATGGGAGGCCTGGTCCACAATGCAACCCATTCCCAAACATAACATTCCACCACTCACCCATTCCCCCAACGCAACTCGTTCCCCCAATGCAATATTCCACCACTCACCCATAGCCCCTAACTGCGCAGGTCATTTTAAACTTAAAAAAAATGCAATTACACTAAGATTTAATGTGAGATGTTTAAAAAAGAACTGCAGTTGCTGGAAAAATCAAAGGTAAATAAAAATGCTGGAGAAACTCAGCGGGTGAGGCACCATCTATGGAGCGAAGGAATAGGTGACATTTCGGGTCGAGACCCTTCTTCAGACTAATGTGGGGTGGTGGGGGCGGGAAGAAGAAAGGAAGAGGCAGAGACAGTGGGCTGTGGGAGAACTGGGAAGGGGATAGGAAAGAGGAAGAAAGCAAGGTCTACCTGAAATTGGAGAAATCAATGTTCATACCGCTGAAGTGTAAACTACCCAAGCGAAATATGAGGTTCTGCTCCTCCAATTTATGGTGGGACTCACTCTCTGGCCATGGAGGAGGTCCAGGACAGAAAGGTCGGATTCGGAATGGGAGGGGGAGTTAGAGTGCTGAGTCACTGGGAGATCAGGTTCGTTATTGCGAACTGAGCAAAGGTGTTGGGCGAAGCTCCTCATTTGGTGTCACCGATGAGGAGCAGTTGACACCTAGAGCAGCGGATGCAAATAGATGAGGTTGGAGGAGCGCTGCAGACTCTCACACCACGAGGTCTGACTGTGCTGGGTCCTAGTGCCTCCCCCAACACAGAGAACCTCAGTGGTCGATCCACTAGGTCTTCCCCTTCCCTCTAAAACCATGTGAGCCCAGCCCCTCCCCACTCACACTATAGTCCTCATACCCCCCTCCTCCCTGACCATCCACCACCCCCCCTACCAGACATCGCCTTGGCGTCCGTCCACTCACCTGCCTTCCTCCGGCCCCAACCCTCATCCTTGCCATGTGTTCACCATCCCCCCCTGACCTCCCCCTCTCTGATACCAAACAGTCTGTCCTCAGCAGAGGTCTCACCTTTGTTCTCCTCCGTCCCCACCTCAATGAGTTCTGCCTCCGCCACAATGTGGAGCTCTTCTTCTGTCGCCTCTGCATCCAAATGTTTTTCCATGGGAAGGAGTCCTCACCCCCTAGTTATGACCCTTTCTCCTGTCTCCAACAGACCCCCCTTCTCTTGGACTCCCTCTCTTGGCCATCTACCTGCTTTAGACCTTTTTATTTTAAACTGCCTGCGGGACATCAACCGCCTCAATTTCTCCACTCCCCTTTCTCACTCTAACCTCTTCCCCCCTGAACGTACCGTCCTCCATTCATTCTGCAACAACACAGACTGGGTGATCAAACCTGCTGACAAGGGAGGTGCCGTGGTAGTCTGGCGCGCTGATCTCTACAAGTCTGAGGCCAGTCGCCAACTCTCAGACACCTCCTCCTACTTATCCTTGGACCATGACCCCACAGACAAGCATCAGGCCATTATCTCAAACACAATCACTGGCTTCGTCACCTCCGGCTCCCTGCCTTCCCAAGCCTCCAACCTCATCATTCCCCAGCCCCGCGTGGCCCGATTTTACCTTCTCCCCAAAATCCACAAACCTGACTGTCCTGGCAGACCCATTATTTCTATTTGTTTGTGTCCCACCAAACTTATTTCCAAATGCCTCAACTCCATCCTATCCCCTCTGGTTAAATCCCTCCCTACCTATGTTCAAGACACCTCGCACGCTCTTCGTCTCCTCCATGACTTCTGTTTTCTAGGCCCCCATTCCCTCATCTTCACCATGGATGTCCAGTCAATCGACAACTCCATCCCCCACCAAGAGGGTCTTAAAGCCCTCCGTTTCTTCCTCGACCGCAGAACCAACCTGTCTACCGGTACTCTCCTCTGCCTAGCGTTGCTGGTCCTTACCCTCAACAAATTTCCGTTTGACTCCTCCCATTTCCTCCAAATCCAAGTGGTAGCTATGGGCACGCACATGGGCCCCAGCTATGCCTGCCTCTTTGTAGGGTACATCGAACAATCCTTGTTCGAGGCGTACCATGGCCCTATCCCCGAACTCTACCTCCGCTACATCGACGACTGCATTGTTGCTACCTCCTGCACCCATGCTGATCTCAGTGACTTCATCCATTTCACCACTAACTTCCAACCGGCACTCAACTTCAACTGGACCATTTCCGACATCTCCCTACCGTTTCAACATCTCACTATCTCCATCGAAGGTAACAGACTACTGACCAACATCTGCTATAAACTCACTGACAACCCATGGCTATCTGGACTACATTTCTTCCTACCCTGCTTCCTCCATCTATGCTGCATCTGCACCCAGGATGAGGTGTTCCAAACCCAGGCATCGGAGATGTCCTCATTCTTTAGGGAACGGAGGTTCGCCTCTTCTACTATAGATGAGGCTCTCACCAGGGTCTCTTCTATACCCCATAACTCTCTCACTCCCCATCCCCCCACTCGTAACAAGGGTAGAGTCCCCCTTGTCCTCACCTTCCACCCTACCAGCCGTCACATGAAACAGATAATCCTCCAACATTTTCGCCACCTCCAATGGGATCCCACCACTGGCCACATCTTCCCATCTCCTCCCCTTTCGGCTTTCCGCAGAGACCGCTCCCTCCGTAATTCCCTGATCATTTCATCCCTTCCCAGCAAAACCACTCCCTCCCCTGGTACTTTCCCTAGCAACTGTAGGAAATGCTACACTTGTCGCTTTACCTCCCCCCTTGACTCCATCCAAGGGGCTAAGCAGTCTTTCCAGGTGCGGCAGAGGTTCACCTGCACCTCCTCCAACCTGATCTATTGCATCCGCTGTTCCAGGTGTCAACTTCTCTACATCGGTGAGACCATGCGCAGGCTTGCCGATCGTCTCGCCAACCATCTTCGCTGAGTTTGCAATAACCAACTAGATCTCCCGGTGGCTCAGCACGTCAACTCCCCCTCCCATTCCGAATCCGACCTTTCTGTCCTGGGCCTCCTCCATGGCCAGTGTGAGTCCCACCGTAAATTGGAGGAGCAGCACCTTATATTTCGCTTGGGTAGTTTACACCCCAGCGTTATGAACATTGACTTCTCAATTTTCAGTTAGTCCTTGCTTTCTCCCTCTTTCCTATCCCCTTCCCAGTTCTCCCACAGCCCACTGTCTCTGCCTCTTCCTTTCTTCTTCCCGCCTCCACCACTCCCACATCAGTCTGAAGAAGGGTCTCGACCCGAAACGTCACCTATTCCTTCGCTCCATAGATGCTGCCTCACCCGATGAGTTTCTCCAGCATGTTAATCTACCTAAGATTAAATGTGATGTCGATGCCACGGTCAGGGCCATCTTTTGTTCTCCAAATCTAATCATTAAACTTTGCTGTGCTGGGTTAGGCTGGCAGATTCTTTCCCTGAAGCACATTTGCTGTGGACTCAGTGTTCTGGGATAGAATCATTGTAGCCGGTAGGGCATTGTAACTTCATAACTGCCTAACTGCCAGTGCAGATTTGAAGAAATTCAACTTTTAAATGTCACTTTAAAACATTTAAATCTCCCCCACTACGTCTCTCTCCTTACAACAATGTAAAAACACTCTCATAGCTTGTGTATTGGCAGCAAAGATCATGTTGTGATGTCATTTTCTGTTTTTGGAATATTCACTGCCGCAGATCCCATTGTGATTGGACAACTGTGAGATGCCATTGTGACATCATCACTGAAAGCGTCTCCCTCTCAAAAGCAGTTATTATTGTCAAACTTGGCTTTTTTTTAAATTTACATATCAATAACGTGAAATATAACATCAAATCTGAAGGAAATTTGGAAGAACGACAACAGGAAAAAGCTGAGTAAGGTTCTGCAAAAATATTCACGCAATTGTGTACCGTTTTGGCATAGTTCCTTGAGATCGCTCGCACGCACGTAGACAGACACAGGCAGATGTCCAAACAAGACGAGACTTTCAGTACAATACTAGCCTAAGTGCAGACATGCATCTCTCCCACACCACACCTCCCCTTATCCCTCCCCACTATTGTCCCTGACCTCGTCCACTGCCCACCGCTCCCTCTATTCCCCACTCCCTAAATCCCACATTCCTCTCCCTCTATTCCCCTTCCTCCTCACCAAACATGAGACAGGAAAAAACTGAAAAAAGAGGAAGAGATAGATTTCTCTGCAGATTTTGAAATTCGGCATGGCCAAACCGCCGCCGCAGGGCCCCACCGCCGCCACAAGGCCCCACCACCGTCGCGAGGCGTCATTGCCGTTGCAAAGCCCCACCGCCACCCCCCACCGCCGCCGCGGCTCGATTGCCGCGAGGCCCCACCGCCGTGGTCTCAATACTTCCTGGATCACCGAGTAAAACCCCGGCCGGGGCCACGTGGGTAGAAGCCCGGCTTGGACGATGTGGCCGAAGGCGCCCGTGGCTGGACACCATGGAGGCCATGAAGTGGGCTCGGCTGTTCACCCGCTCGGCACCATGGATGCGCCCGCAGATGCAGCTCCAGCCAGCGGAGCGTTAGTGATGCTCACTCCGCTCCTTCAGCTTTAAATTCTCCAAGGTGGGCTCTGCCAATGTCTAACAGCGGACCCGGCCATTCAGTGTGGCAATGGTGCTCCCAGCAAATGACAGGAGAGGAGACCAATCTGCATGGCGGCGACGACAGGAGAGGAGACCAATCAGCGCATGCGCAGTTTTAAGATTTTTAAACCTTAATAACTTTTACAATATACCATTGATCGGAACAAAACTTGTTGCCCTTGTAGCACAGGAGAATGACAAGTAAGGTGGCGAAAAATCATAGCACTATCGTGTACTGTTTTTGCGCAAATCGAGAAAACTGCAAAACCGGAAGAGCACAAGATCAGTCTTTTAGTTATGTATTAAATTAAAAAAGCATAGATAGGTAGATTTAGTTTAGAAAAACAGTGCCTAAACGGATCCTTTGACCCACCGAGTCCGCGCTGACCAGCTATCCCTGGGGACTGGAGGAGTTGCACGCTGTGGTCAACAAACACCAGACGTCTTACCCCGAGGCTTTTACCACCATTGCCGGCTGACTTCAATAAGGCAAACCTAAAGAAAACACTCACCAACTTCCACCAACATATCTCCTGCTGCACCAGAGGACCAAACACCCTCGACCACTGCTACACCACCATGAAGAATGCCAACCGCTCCATCCCTCGCCCTCACTTCGGTAAATCCGACCATACCGTGGTGCTGCTTCTTCCTGCCTACAGGCAGTAATTAAAGAGCGCACCCCCAGAGGTGAGGACAGTACAGAGCTGGTCGGGGGGGGGGGGGGGCAGAGGAACAACTACAGGACTGTTTGGAGTCTGTAGACTGGACAATGTTCAAGGACTCGGCAACGGACTTGAATGAATACGCCACAGTCGTTACAGACTTCATTAAGAAATTTGTGGAGGACTGCATCCCCACAAAAACCTTCCGAGTGTTTCCCAATCAGAAACCTTGGATGAACTTTGAGATCCGCACTCTTCTGAAGACCAGACACCAGGCATTCATATTTGATGATACAGTGGTCTACACGAAGTCCAGAATCGACCTTGGAAAGGCCATCAAAAAGGCCAAAAGGGAGTTCAGCTCCAAGCTGGAGGATGAGACAGATGTTCGGCAGCTGTGGCGGGGACTGAATGCAATCACCTCTTGCAAGGCAAAACCAGGAGGCAGCTCGGATGTCTGCGATACATCACTCCCTGATGAGCTCAATGCGTTTTATGCACGCTTTGATAGGGAGAACACCGATGTGCCTTCCCGAGCCCCCATTCGCTGTGATGGTATTTCAGTCTCAGTCACAGAGGCCGACATCAGGAAATCCTTCAGAGGGGTGAACCCTCTAAAAGCGTCTGGACCTGATGGTATACCTGGTCGTGTTCTAAAAACCTGTGTGGACCAACTGGCTGGAGTTTTTACGGACATTTTCAACCTGTCACTTCTGAGGTCTGAGGTTCCCACCTGCTTCAAAAGGGCATCAATAATACCGGTGCCCAAGAAGAGCAAGGTGACATGCCTCAATGACTATCGACCAGTGGCACTAACGCCTGTGGTGATGAAGTGCTTTGATTCATTCTTCATTCACACATAAATCCAGAGGTGTTGCAATACTAATCCGTAAAGGGATACCTTTTAAACATATATCAACTATAACGGACAGTGATGGTAGATATATTATATTAAGAGGTGAATTATATGCACAAAAAATGATTTTTATTAATGTTTATGGACAAATTTTGATAGTCCTTTGTTTTTTAAGAAAATATTTAATACAATTCCGGAATTAGCACAACACAATTTAATAATCAGAGGAGACTTAAATTATACATTAGATCCCTATTTAGATAGGTCATCAAGACAACGGAAAACAAAATCCCACTCCAGTGATTTATTAAACGCATATTTAGACACTAGTAATATCAAAGATGTTTGGAGAATAGAAAACCCAACTGGACGAGAATATTCATTTTACTCACCGTTACATAAAACATATGCAAGAATAGATTATTTTTTGATGGACTCTAAGCTTATTCCATTTACTTATATTTCAAAATACCACAATATTATAATCTCGGATCATGCCCCTTTAACATCTATGATTAAAATAAATGGATGGACAGAGAAACAGGTACAATGGAGACTTAACCCACAAATTTTAAAGGAAAAAGCATCTCAGGAATATCTTACCAAACAGATACATTCTTTGAAATAAATGATAACCCTGAAACCTCTGCTTCCTTACTATGGGAAACATTTATAGCATTTACTCGGGGAGCCTTGATTTCTTCCCAAGCATTTTATAATAAAAAGAATCGGGTGATACAACAGGCATTGGAAAGGGAAATTAAACAATTAGACATAGAGAATGGGGCTACACCAACCATGATAAAACACAATAAAATTGAAATATTGAAATATAAATTAAATAAAATATATTCAGACCAAGTTGTAACATTTTATCAATATACTGAACAATTACATTTTGAATTTGGAGATAAACCTCAAAAATTATTGGCTCGTCAATTACAGAAACTGGACTGGGAAAAAACAATTCATAGGATTAAATCAGACAAAGGAGAACAATTAGTACAACCTAAGGATATTAATGAGAGATTTCTGCAATATTATCAAAATCTTTATTCTGCTAAAACGATAGATCACCGGACAGGAATACAAACATTCTTACAAAAATGCAATCTAAAAGGGTTAGATTTGAAAGATAGAGAATTATTAGACACTGAAATAACAGTAAAAGAAATTGAAGAGTCTATCAGATCTCTGAAAAATGGTAAATTCCCAGGACCAGATGGCATTGGCTTGGAATTCTATAAAACATTCTATGATCTGATTGTTCCACATTTAAGGACACTGTACGAACATATCTATACCCAACAGAAATTACCAGAAACGCTAAATGAATCCATTATAACACTTATACCAAAAATAGATAAGGATCTGGATGATCCAGGATCATATAGAGCTATAGCTCTTCTAAGTACTGATCAGAAAATATTAACTAAAATCCTAGCACAAAGATTAAGTACAGTGATTCATAAATTAATACACCCGGATCAAACAGGATTTATACCAAAACGGTATTCTTCATATAACCTGAGACGATTATTCAATATTCTATACTCAAAAAGAAATATTAACAAAGACCTAGCAATTATTTCGTTAGATGCTGAGATAGCTTTTGACCA
Organism: Raja brachyura; assembly: GCA_963514005.1. Next base: position 92,005,048 of record OY740782.1, read on the forward strand.
GGTGGAATGGCCCTATTTATTTTCGGTTATGAAAATTTTTCAACTGGGCGAGAAGTTTAGTACATGGATAAAACTTTTATATACTAATCCAACAGCTAGAATATCAACAAATCAAATGTTATCAACTAAATTTAACTTATCTAGAGGCTGTAGACAAGGATGTCCGTTATCCCCACTATTATTTGCACTTGTAATAGAACCATTAGCAGAAAGCGTGAGGTCCCATCCTGAAATATATGGGTATAAAACCAAAGATACTGAAAATAAAATCTCCTTATACGCAGATGACGTATTAATTTACATTACTAAACCTGAAGTTAGTATCCCAAACTTATTAAATTTAATAACTCAATATGGCTCGTTTTCAGGATACAGAATTAATTGGAATAAAAGTGAAATCATGCCAATAATGGAAAGTAACCCACATATATTACAACAATTCCCTTTTAAAATAGTAAATGAAAAACTCAAATATCTTGGAATTTATGTAACAAAGAGATATACTTCCTTATTTAAATCTAATTTTCCGCCTTTACTGAACAAATTACATAATAATATTTTGTATTGGAAAACATTACCTATTTCAATGTTGGGTAGAATTAATGCGATAAAAATGATTTTTCTCCCGCAATTATTGTCCCTCTTTCAATTAATCCCGATATATCTCCCAAAAACTTTTTTTTAAATGGTTGACTCTATAGTCACCAATTTTATTTGGGATTATAAGAACCACAGAATAAATAAGAAACATTTATGTAAATCAAAAATAAATGGAGGTTTAGCATTACCGAATTTTATGTTTTATTTCCGGGCAGTTAATATTAAAAATATGAATTTTTGGTTGGAAGAACTGGACAAACAACCAGATTGGTTAAAAATGGAAAAGGAAGATTGTTTACCTTTTGAAATTGGGTCGATTCTATTTGCTATTACTAAATTAAGCAAAAAAACCTATAAAGAAAACCCTATAATAGACAGTGGAATACGCATTTGGAAACAAATAAAGAAGACATTAAAATTTGATTATTTACCACTATCTCTTCCCATTGTAAACAATGCTACATTTAAACCCTCATTGATGGATAAGGATTTTTTACAATTGAAAAATCATGGAATTACAAAGATGGGTGATCTCTTTTGGAAAAGTTCATTTCTCTCATTTCAGGAATTACAACAAATTTATGGGCTTCATTCAAAAGATTACTTTAGATATCTACAAATTAGAGACTATGCTAAGTCAAATACACAGGACTATAGAATTAGAACGACAGAAATTGTTGATGAATGTTTGAATAAACATCTGAACACAGAAAAATTGATATCTTATATTTATAATAATCTATTAGATAATGATACACCCAAGACGGAATTATATAGGCAATCATGGGAAAACGAATTAGGTCAAACAATAAGGCCAGAAATTTGTGATGAAAGCTTACAACATATACATCACTGTTCATTAAATGCTAGACATTCTTTAATACAATTTGAAGTATTACAAATATTGCATTATTCAAAAACCAAATTAAATAGAATCTTCCCATGCGTTTCGCCTATTTTTGATAAATGTCAACATTTAGAGGCTAATCTAACGCACACATTTGTAAGCTGTATAAAAATTAATAATTTTTGGATGGACATTTTTAAGATAATTTCAGAAGTCGTCAATACCAAATTGGTCCCTGATTCAAAATTAATAATATTAGGAATAATAGAACAAAATCAATTATTTACAACAAATCAAAGAACCTTTAACGATTATAGTTTAATAAATGGGAAAAAATAAATATTAAAATTTAGGAAAGGCGCTATAACTTCCACAATTAAAATGTGGACTACGGAAATGTTGTAGACCCTATATTTGGAAAGATTAAGAATTGTCTTAATGGACAAACAAGAACTATTTACAATAATATGGTCCCCATTTATTGAATATTTGAAGGGGCAAACTGGTTCGGCACGAGAACCCGACTGAAACCTGAATCAAAGAATAGATGAAGAATTACATTTTATAAGACTCGGATATATCTCCAACGATGCATAATCTATTGAACACTCCATTCTTCTTCAACTTTTTTTCCTTTTTTTTGTTTTCTCTCTCTCTATTAATTTCTATCTTTATAAAAATTGAAAAAATATATAGAAGTACAATTACTATACAATTGTTAATATAAATAATATTGATAATGTATGATTACAACGAACAAAATGCTTTTTATTATGTATTTACTTCTAATTTAAACATTTTTTAAAGAAAGGAAAAAAAAATAAGTGCTTTGAGAGGTTGATCATGGCGAAAATCAACTCCTACCTCGACAAAAACCTGGACCCACTGCAATTTGCTTACCGCCACAACAGATCAACGGTGGATGCGATCTCTCTGGCCCTCCATTCCGCTCTGGACCACTTGGACAACAAAAACTCATATGTCAGGCTGTTATTCATCGATTACAGCTCGACATTTAACACAATCATCCCCTCCAAGCTGGGTACCAAACTCGCAGAACTGGGTCTCTGCGCATCCCTCTGCAATTGGATCCTCGACTTCCCTATTCACAGACCAAAGTCTGTTTGTATTAGTGGACATGTGTCAGACTCGATAACAATCAGCACGGGAGCACCTCAAGGCTGCGCGCTCAGCCCCCTGCTATACTCATGACTGCATAGCCGGTCATAGTGCGAACTCCATCATCAAGTTCGCTGACGACACCACTGTTGTGGGACGTATCACTGATGGGGATGAGTCAGAGTATAGAAGAGAGATCAAGCGACTGTCCATATGGTGCCAGCACAATAACCTGGCCCTCAACACCAGCGAACTGATTGTGGACTTTGGAAGGAGTAGGATGGGGACCCACAGTCCTGTTTATATCAACGGGTCGATGGTTGAAAGGGTCAAGAGCTTCAAATTCCTGGGCGTGCACATCTGTGAAGATCTTTCCTGGTCCGAGAACACAGATGCAATTATTAAGAAAGCTCATCAGCGCCTCTACTTCCTGAGAAGATTACGGAGAGTCAGTTTGTCAAGGAGACTCTCGAACCTCTACAGGTGCACAGTATAGAGCTTGTTGACCGGTTGCATCGTGGCTTGGTTCGGCAACTTGAGCGGCCTGGAGAGGAAAAGACTACAAAAAGTAGTAAACATTGCCCAGTCCATCATCGGCTCTGACCTTCCTTCCATCGAGGGGATCAATCACAGTCGCTGCCTCAAAAAGGCTGGCAGCATCATCAAGGACCCACACCACCCTGGCCACACACTCATCTCCCTGCTACCTTCGGGTATAAGGTACAGGAGCCTGAGGACTGCAACGACCCGGTTCAGGAACAGCTACTTCCCCACAGCCATCAGACTATTAAACTTGGCTCGGACAAAACTCTGAACATTAATACCCCTCCTTCTGTTATTTGCACTTTATCAATTTATTCATTCATGTGTGTATTTACGTATATAATTGTAGTCAATGCCTACTATGTTCTGGAGAAACTCAGCGGGTGCAGCAGCATCTAAGGAGTGAAGGAGATAGGCGACGTTTCGGGTTGAGACCCTTCTTCAGACTGGGTCTGAAGAAGGGTCTGAAGCAGTCTGAAGAAGGGTCTCGACCCGAAACGTCGCCTATCTCCTTCACTCCTTAGATGCTGCTGCACCCGCTGAGTTTCTCCAGCTTCTTGTGTAACCCTCGATTCTCCAGCATCTGCAGTTCCTTCTTTAACGCCTACTATGTTCTGTTGTGCTATGCAAAGAAAGAATTTAATTGTCCTGTCAGGGACACATGACAATAAACTCTTTTGACTTTGACTTTGACTTTGACTTTGACAATCTTTTTACATTATCTGTCAGAAGTCATGTAATGTATTTATGATTTTTGTATAATGTGTGTTATCATGCACATCTGAGTCTATATGACTGTCATGCTGCTGCAAGTAAGATTTTCATTGTGCCTGTACCTCACCATACCAGTGTATGTGACAATAAACTAAACTCGCCTCGATTTGAATTGAATTGTGCAGCCAGTTCTTCCATCAGTATTTGGATTGATTGACTTTCTATGTTCAGAACGTTCTCTCAACAATCTACCAGGTGGTCTCTGTAAACCTCCCACAAAGTAAGTTTTCCTCGGAAAAGGGAACAGATGCAAGTTGTACATTGGAATTGCATATATTGTGACTAACAAGTTTTTTATTCTTAACACATTCCATTTTGACCACAGCCACACATTTGATAACTACATACCACTGCATGACCACATTTTGTCTCAAATTTCCAGCATCATTAAAAAAATGGAACTGAGAAATGTATAATTTTGTCTCACTCCTTACCACCAAAAAAAAGCCTGGGCTGAAATTCTTTGTGGGTTCCTTGGGTTTCCCACTGTAACTGCAACACAAAAATAAGCAAAGGTGTTGCTGAATTTCTGCCCTGCTCGTTTGTATATGCATTTTATCCAACATTATAATTTCATGACTTAGGATTCATTAGATTCAAAACCAGGTAGAAAATGCGATTTATATTTCCAATTTGTCATATTAAAATACAAATAAATATTTTCATAGGTTTCCCCAAGCACAGTGACTTGGATTTCTCTGTGCACTCATTACCATATAAAACAGCTTCTTGGTTTTCAGGACCATATGTTCTTCTTTAAAATAACTTACTATTTTTAGCACACTGCCTGCTTACAAATTTCCATATAATTGCAAAGATTATTTTAGATGAATCTGCTATGAAGTTACTGCAGTTTCCATATGAATCAAACTAAAAGCAAGAAATATTTTTTGTAACTGCAGTTGCAGCCATCTTTAAATATATCCAGTCAGTCAATCTTATTTGAATATAAGTAACTACAATTTAGCAGTTATTTTAATATTTAAAGAAAAGCAGCAATGTAGCAATTTTCAAGATACACAAAAAATTGTCCATAATTATTAGTTGTTCAGCAGACTTGAATGTATTTATCATGAAAACAGTTAATATGCCGAGTTTAGCCACTTTACATGAAAGAATGTATGTACTTTTAAACAGATACAAGTTATTTAAATCTTCTGTTTTATTTACAGGTTCATATTATCACATTCCAAGGTGAGTTTCTCAGGAAATACCCAAACATATTTACCTTAATTATGGTTTCCCTGCCTGTAAGACTTCTTCTTTTATTGAAATGGGGGGTGGGTGATATTTGCAATAGTTCATCCTTTTCACACACTCTAACTTAATTGGAAAAATAAAATTCTGTTGTATGGCACTCTCCTTCCATTGCGAAGCAGAGTGTAGTCTATTCGGTTCAGAAGAAAGCAGCCTTAACTGAATGACAATCAGGGTTTCTTAAGTATAAGTTAAATGCTAGAAACACAAATCAATCAATTGAGCTAAACTCAAAACTTCCTCAATTATTAATCTTTAAGTTGAAACATTTTATTAATTATTTCAACTTTTTTTCTTGCACCATAATCATACTAATAGCTTGCTCGGCATCATTTCAGTTAAAATGTCTCTCTCTTTCACATGACTATCTGGTGTTACAGCCAAATCACAACTATGATTTTCCACTTGAAGCCAGATAATTACATCAGAGATGGCAGAATGTATTGTCGTGATAATTCACGCATTAGAGAAGTCTTTCATTTACATGTACATAAACTACGCACATTGGTCATATGTACAGATGACATTTAGGGATGACTAACTGGGAGATCTTCTGTTTTGGATCTTTCATAACTTTTTACTTGCTCACTTGCCATCTTTTGTCAAATAAGCTTTTGAAGTTCAATATGGATTAAAATTTTTATGCTGAACTTTGAGCGCATTAATTCACACGGATTTCAAATGTTGGCTGGTGGCATTGTAATGTCCTGTTGATGGAGGGGCCACAATTTAAGAATAAGGAGTAAGCCATTTAGAACGGAGACGAGGAAACACTTTTTCTCACAGAGAGTGGCGAGTTTTGGAATTCTCTGCCTCTGTGGTGGAGGCAGGTTCTCTGGATGCTTTCAAGAGAGAGCTAGATAGTGCTCTTAAAAATAGCGGATATGGGGAGAAGGCAGGAATGGGGTACTGATTGGGGATGATCAGCCATGATGACATTGAATGGCGGTGCTGGCTCGAGGGGCCGAATGGCATACTCCGAGCTGTTTCCGCGCTGTTTCTCTGTATCTCTAAACTAAACTAAACTTGTTAACACTATCTGGCCCAGCAAACTTGTAACTTGTGATGCAGGTCTCACCACAAAATGTGATTTATATCTTTTGCCTCCACAGATGTTGCTAGATCTGCTGTGTTCCCACAACTTTTCTGATTTTACTAAGTGATTGCTGTATATTATACTTTAAGGCCAGACACAGAATCTTTATTGTACCCCATTAGTGCCAGGTTGCCAACCATGACTTCAGTTTTTTTTCCTTGTGCCCCTTTTCTCCAATCCTCTGTCTCTATGTTAACTCCAAACTAATGCGGTATAAATTTTATGCCACCTTATCTCATGCTTTTTGAGAATCCAAATATCCCACAACCACTAAATCACCCTCACGTGAATTACTTATATAAATTTGTGGTGCCACTGTGCAATAGTGTTATGATTTTATCATTTACTTTACCATTGATGTCAGGCATTTACCCCACCCTTAACTCATTTCCTCATTTTTTGTACTTTTTTTTTTCACAGAGACCATTGTAACAGCCAGTGATTTTTTTAAAAATACAGATGCTAGAAATCTGAAATAAAAACAGAAAATGCTTGCTCAGCAGATGCAACTAGATTTGTGGGGAAAAAGGTAAATAAAATTAAGGTAAAGTTTCAGGTAAAATTCTTTCGCATAGCTGGACATGAGACTGGTGAAACATCAGTCGATGCTTGGCAAGGGGAATGTCTCTCGGGGGTAAACCGAGTGACTATTGGGATTTGCTGCAAAATAAAGGTAATCTAGTCAATGAGTGATCGTTTTTTTAGTTTTAGAGATACAGCGTGGAAACAGGCCCCTTGGTCCACCAAGTCTGCACCAACCAGTGATCCCCGCACATTAGCACAGCCCGACACACACTAGAGAAAATGGTATATTTTACACCAAGCCAATTAACCTACAAACGTGTACATCATTGGAAGTGTGGCAGGAAACCGAAGTTCTCGGAGAAAACCCACGCAGGTCACGGGGAGAATGTACAAATTCAGTACAGACAAGCACCACAAGCGGGAGCATCCTGGGGAGCCGAGGCCTAAAGACTGAGGACCCGCCCGGTCAACCCGACTCGCCCGCCAGAGATTGGGGACTCGCTCGTCCGGACAGACCACCTGCGTTGCAGAATGGAACCCACCCGGAAGGCCCAGCCTGTCGATCAAGGACCACCTAGAAGCCCGGCTCACCCGCCCAGGGTGGAAGGAAACGGACAGGGGGCTGGTAAGCAGACCGGCTGCAGGAGGCAGTGCACTGCCTCGATGGTGGAGTGGGCCGCTGGAGGCCCTGCAACAGCCTGGGATTTGACTAGGCCGGGCGCCACTCCAAGAGGTCGAGCACGTGGACTGGACGCAGATTACAACGATGGAGCACACCACGGCAGAGAACACCACGGCTACACTTGGCCAGGCCGGGTCTTTGAACTTGATGAATATGGTGGCGCCGGCATTATATGCAAAATAAATTTCACTATGTAGTGTTTCATTGCATATGTGGCAATAAATATCCATTTAACATTGAAATGCTTAGGTTTGCTTGTTTTGCTAACTTTGTAGGCCTCATCATTCAATTTAGTATGATCGACAAATCATTGAATGTTTGTAGCCATTAGGGCCTTTGAATCGAAACCAGTTTTATGCCGGAGCAATACAGCTGGTCCAATATCACTCGGGCAACAGGATTGTGGGAATACCGCCAGCTGCAGCCTCCATCCAAGTAGATCCTCTCTCCACCATTATCATTCTTTGCTATGGGGGGTTAAAATCACGGAAGGTCCTATTTTACAGTTCTCCACACAGACTATAGTGGTTCAAGAAAGTGGCCCATTGCCATCCTCAAAGAATCAGGGATTCCTTGAGGGGATATCAATGCTAATCTCAGAAATAAAGTAAACATTCTATGCAATAATAAAAATGTCTGCATCTTGTGGTCACCAACAACCATGGGAAATAGCTTACTTCCTTTTGATAGTGTCAAATCTTTTCTTAAGGTTCTCAGCTTTAAGGAAAACACTCACCTCCAAAGACTCTCCTTGTAATGAGTTACCCGTCCACTGTATGTATCAGTAAATGACTTTTGTATGTGTTCCAAGGCTTTGACAGAGTTCTTTGAGTATGATAGCCAAAAGTAAATACTATAGTTAAAGATGACAGAATTTCAAAAGGCTTGGCTCACTTGCTTGTGTTCTCTTTTCCACAACAATGCCAAAAATCCAATATGTTTTTTAACCAGCCTTCACAACTTGTTAACTGCTTTGCGAATCTTGTTTGGAGAAATCAAAAACAGGAATCGTGCGGGAAAAAGGGAGATCACACATATTCTGAAGCCGGGGGGGTTTTGCTCTCTTTAATTTTCTGCCAGCTTTGGAAACTTGCTGACAAACTGCTAAAAGTGAAAAGGGGATTCTTATTACAAACGTAACAACCACTAACAAAGTGAAATGTCTCATAAATGCTGAAAATCTGAAATAAACATATCATAGGCGATATTGCATGTGAGACAAACCTTGAAACAACCTTCCTGAAAGATAACCACATAGAACATAGAACATATTCAGCAGATAGGAATAGGCCCTTCAGCCCACAATGTTTGTACTGAACATGATGCCAACACCAAATGTTATCTGCCTGCACACAATCCATATCCCTCCATTCCCTACATCTCCATGTACCTATTCAAAAGTCTCTTAAATCCCATTACGATATCTACTTCCACCACCACCTTGGTAGTGCATTCCGCACACTTACCACGATACCCGGACGTGGCGCCGATGGACGAGAAGACGAAGCAAAGAAGTGGAACCCAAATAACCAAGTGGAAACGAAACCGATACGCCATATAACCGAATGGAAATGAAACCGAAACGCCAACTAACCGAAAGGGTGGAACGCCTAAATGCAAACTAACGGAAAGGGTGGGACACCTAAAAGCCAACTAACCGAAAGGCTGCGTTGCCTAAAAGCAAACACACCGAATAGTCACTCTGTCGAAATGCCACCTACCCGAAAGGCGGCGTCGCCTACAAGCCAACGAACCGAATGCCGCTCAACAGAAAAGTCAAATAATGGACATGACGTTGCCGGGGGACGGGACTTGTCAGCGATTGATCTAGACCCCCGTGTCCATCACTGTGGAGGAATGAACATTGTCCCACACCCGACCCACAGCTCGTGGAGGGTGACCGTGGGAGAGTGGGGGCTTTCCCGAGGGATGCGCACCTTCGGCCGCTTACAACTGGGTGCTTAGTGTTGGACAGGCTGGTCCCTCCGCCCACCCATGAATCACTGACCGTGATATCGCCTCCCTCCCCCACCCCCCCCCCCCCCCCCCCCCCGAGGGTTGCACTCCTTCAGCCACTTACAACTTGGTGCTCGTCTCCACCGGCTGGAGGGTGGGGGTCATTTTCCCACACAAGCCATAGGTGACTGGGCAATCTGAACCCGAGCACCAAGTAGGTGTGTTACAAAACTTACCTTGAGCAGCGCTGCAGTTCTGCCGCTCCCCGTGTGCGCGACTTTGGTGTCTTTCAGAGGGGGGCGGGCTTAAAGTGCCGTTTTTCCACAGGCAGGGAAAATCGATCAATGTCGGGCGATTTCGTTGCGGAAGAAAAATCGCTCCGACATTTCATGAATGAAGGTATTTTTAAATTACGCTAAATTATTTATTAACGAGTAATTTAAAAATCACCTTCAAAAGTCGTGAGCGCCGCCAACGGGAAGGATTTTGTGTAGGGGAGAAAAAAAGGTAAATAATTTATTTTTATATTAAAAGTTGGTTTTTCGGGAGGCTTTAATAACATTTTCATGTTGCGAAATAGGGTCCAAAAAAATGTATGAACAAACAGTATTTTTCCTCCCGACTTCACCGCTAACCACAACGTTCCAATCCACCGCATTCCACTAAAACCCACTCGCTAGTTGATTTAAATGGCCATTAATTTACAGGAATCAAACACTAAATTCCTTCCATTTGGCCCAGAAATTCATGAAAATGAGATTTAAAAATTATGTTATATTGTGGATTATTGTGTGAATGTTATTTGGACACTTAGGCAATTTAAAAAAAGCTTATCTTTTCTTAAGAAATGGATAGATGTTTAGATCTACTCATTGAATTTTGTAATTAGCTACAATTAGATAACTAACTAATTCTATGCTTTAATTTCAGGTCATCCAAGTAAGAATGTTTCATATTTGTTTCAGAATGCTTCAATCTATAATAACTGAAAATTACATTGAGTTCTCTTAATTTTTAAGAAAGTTATGGGCTTTTAACTGTTCCAGATCACAGCTTTTGAGTTAAGCCAATTGAAAGGCAAATTGAAAAAGATGCTAATTTCCGAGTATGAAAATGGCCATAACTTTCTTAATACTGAAGATATGAAAGTGAATTAGGTGTCAAATTAAACTTCTTTTTATGCTTTATCTGATGGAATAAATTGCAGACTTGATTTTTAAAATCTCAAGTGTCCATTTGGCTTCCACTTTGCTTCGGCTTCTCGTCCGTCGGTGCCACGTCCGCACACTGTGCAAAAACACACATCTCCTTTAAACATTCAACCTTTCCCCTTAATATTGTGCCCTCTTATATTTGATTCACACATATTTGGATGGTACTTCAGTACAGTTTTTGTCCAAGTATTGGTCGTACAAAGTTGAAAAATTAAGGCCATGCTCAGTTAGATAGATAATAAAAATGCCAGCATCAGTAAAAGAAGGGAAAGGAATTCTACTGGTACTTTGGCTAGTATTCCTTCTTAAATTAAAAGCAAACTCTCTTTAATCAGTCAGCAAAATTGGCTATTGTCTGAGCTTCTGACTGTCTCACTGTTATTTAATGCAAAGTAACAAGCATTTCAGATAAAGCACCTTGGGATATTCTGAGGATACTATTGGGTCTAAAATAAAGGTCAGTTCATGTTTTCTTTACCATATCTGGAATACGACCTAAAAAAATAACAGTAACAATTTAAATGAAATTGTGGCGGTAAATTGTTCAATGCCATCTGCATATGTTCAATAATAAGAATTAGCTTAATGCAGAGAGATACATAGATTTACAGGTGCATACTGTCTATCCATGGTAAGTGGAAATGTTATATTGTGTTGCAAATGATAGCAGCTATTTGAAAATAGAAGGATCTTCACTATCATATGTGTAAGAAGGAACTGCAGATGCTGGTTTAAACCGAAGATAGACACAAAAGGCTGGAGTAACTCAGCGGGACAGGCAACCTCTCTGGAGTGAAGGAATGGATGACATTTCGGGTCAAGACCCTTCTTCAGACTGGGTTAGCTATAAGGGAAACGAGAGATATAGACCGTGATGTGAAAAGATATGCAAAAATAACGATGGTAAAGGAAACGGGTCATTGCAGGCTCTTTGAAGGGTGAAAATAAGAAACTTGTGCTACTTGGGTGGGGGAGGGATACAGAGAGAGAGGGAATGCCGGGGCGACCTGAAGTGAGAGAAATCAATATTCATACCACTGGGTTATAAGCTGCCCAAGCGAAATATGAGATAGTGTTCCACAGAGAGTGGTGGGTCTCTGGAACTATCTGCCACAGAGGGTAGTTGAGGCCAGTTCATTGGCTATATTTAAGAGGGTGTTAGATGTGGCCCATGTGGCTAAGGGGATCAGAGGGTGTATGGAGAGAAGGTAGGTACGGGACACTGAGTTGGATGATCAGCCATGATCATATTGAATGGCGGTGCAGGCTCGAAGGGCCGAATGGCCTACTCCTGCACCTAATTTCTATGTTTCTATGTTCCTCCAATTTGCTTTTAGCCGCACTCTGACAATCGAAGAGTCCGAGGACAGAAAGGTCTGTGTAGGAATGGGAAGGAGAATTATAGTGCCCAGCAACCAGGAGATCAAGTTGGTTCAGGCGGGCTGAGTGAAGGTCTTCCATGAAACGATCGCCCACTCTGCGGTTGGTCTCGCCAACATATAAGAGTCCACATCTTGAACAACAGATACAGGAGATGAGGTTAGAGGAGGTGCAAGTGAACCTCTGCCGAACCTGAAAGGACTTTTGGGGTCCCTGGACAGAGTTGAGGGAGGAGGTATAGCGATAGTTGTTGCATCTTCTGCGTTTGCAGGAGAAGGTACATGGGGAAGAGATGGTTTGGGTGGGAAGGGATGAGTTAACCAGGGAGTTGCGGGGGAACCGGTATCTGCAGAAGGTGGAAAGGGGTGGAGATGGAAAAACGTGGCTAGTGGTGGGATCCCGTTGGAGGTGGCGGGAATTTTGGAGGATTATGTGTTGAAATACATAATCCTCCAAAATTTCCACCACCTCTTTATCTCTCCACATCACCACCTTTATCTCTCGTTTCCCTTATCCCAAACCAGTCTGAAGAAGAGTCTCACCGTGAAAGGTCACCCATTCCTTCTCTCCAGAGATGCTGCCTGTCCCACTGAATTACTCCAGCCTTTTTTGTCTATCTTCACTATCATATGTTTAATTAGTTCTTAGATCTCCATTTGCAATCAGAGAAACATAGAAAATAGGTGCAGGAGGAGGCCATTCGGCCCTTCGAGCCCATTGTGATCATGGCTGATCGAGAGAGAGAGTACAATAAAATAATCTCTGGAAACTAATGTAGTCACATTTGTAATCTGTCGCTCTCAAATTGCAATGGATACAACAAAAGCACTGGGTATAAAGAAATATTATGTAAAAATCGACATACTCCTAATATGTTGAAAGCAGTAGTAGTACTGAAAAGTATGAAGGACATTAAAGCACATTTAAGAATTATACTAGGATACTTTTAAACCCTGTGAATGTGTGGATTTGGAAGAGGGTTAGAAGGCTTAAACAGAAACATAGAAAGCAGGGTCAGGAGTAGGGCATTCGGTCTTACGAGCCAGTACCGCCATTCAATATGATCATGGCTGATCATCCAGAATCAGTACCTACACTATACGTTCCCCATCATCCTTCTAAATGGTTAAAGAATTAAATGCTGATCCATCTGTCAGCATGGGTGAAGACGAGATTAAACACACAGATCAGAACTTCCATGGGAAGCAAGTCTAACCATGAGGAAAGCCTGGTAAATGCTAGGCACGTCTTCTTGCCTTTGTCAGCCTTCCTCTCATGAGCATGGCATATAACGTCCTTGTTCACTATATTCACAATGTTCACCAATGCACTCCTCATTACATTTAGACATTTTTAGACATTAGACAATAAAATCCTCCCCCCCACCCCCACTCACTCATTTTGTGGCCTCCTGCTGGCCAGCCACCATAACTGCTGCCACCCGGTCTCCTCCAAAAACGCCCCAATGTTTCTTATTTCGCTGGCGATTGTCGCTGCTGCCGCCTGTTTCTTTACCTCCCACCCCGGGCCCCGACATTTCTCTTATTTCGCTGGCGATTTTACTTCCTCCACTTCCCCCCCCCCCCCCCCCCCCATCCGGGCCCCGACATTTTTCTTATATCGCTGCCAATTTTACTTCCGCCACTCCCCCCCCCCCCCCCCCCCCGGCCCAGCTCTATCACGCTGCCTCAAACTAAAGATCGCTGTTCCCGTGGACGGTGAAAAGCAGCGGGCGAACTGCCAATCTTTGCCTTCAGCTAGCGTGAAAGAGCCGGCGCCTCAACGGCCTGTCGGCCCGCAGGCGCATTGAGGACGTACGCAGCGTCTCGATAGCCGTATGCAATGTTGTACGCCGTCAAGACGCTGCGTATGCCATCAAGATGCTGCATACAGCGTTGGGACACTGCGTACGCCGTTGAAACGCTGCGTACGCCATCAAGACGCTGCGTACGACGTCGGGACGTTGCGTACGCCAGCGTCTTGACGGCGGACACCTGGCCCGCAGCCTCACTTGGCATCGTGTACGCCCACTCCATCCTCCCACCCCCCCTCCCTCTCCCCCCTCCCCCTCCCCCCTCCCTCTCCCCTCTCTCTCCCTCCCCCCCTCAACCTCACGTTCGGGGACCAGACCCCTCTGCACTTGGTCCAGTTAACTATTAAAACTCTGATCTTGGATGTGTGTGTGTGTGTGTGTGTGTGTGTGTGTGTGTGTGTGTGTGTGTGTGTGTGTGTTCGTATGTCCGCGCGTATGCGCGTGTGTTATCACATCTTCTCGAAAATATGACACGCTAACGATAAAATTTTTAAACATATTCCTATAGAGATTAATCCCCTGGAGTCCGAAATCGCCTTACCTGATATTTCAAGCTTTATTTCTCGAGATACTGATGAAAATGTTCACAAATCTGAAATAACTTTGAAAATAAACCGTCTCTTTCGCTGATGACATCACAATGGGTCTGCTTGCTGTGAGTGATGTCACCCGCCCCCCACCTCTACCACCCGTTATACAAAAGACACTTGCACATCACTTTCTCTCTCGGGGCTTTCTCTCGGCTCATTGGTCGCTTCCTCTGTCTCTTCCCCCAATCCCCCCCCCCTCGGGCTCTATCCCCCCTGGGCTCTCTCCCCCCTAGGCTCTCTCCCCCCGGCCTCTCTTCCCCCCAGCCTCTCTCCCCCTGCCTCTCTTCCACCACCACCCCCCCGGCCTCTCTTCCAACCCCCCCTTCCCCTCCACCTCTCCCCCCCTCTTCTCCTCCTCCCCCCATCTCCCTCCCATCTCCCATCTCCCCCTCCCTCCACCCCTCTCCCCCCCATCTCTCCGCACCTCCTCTCTCCCACCTCTCTCTCCCCCTGCCTCTCTCTCCCTCACGGCATCCCTCTTCCTCCCCCCTCTCCTTCCTCCCTCTCTCCCCTCCCTCCCTCTCCCCCTCTCCTGTTCCCCTTCCCACTCCCCCCTATCTCTCTCCGCCCCTCTCTCTCTCTCTGTCTCTGCCCCCTCTCTTTCTGCCCTCTCTCTCTCCAACCCCCCCCCCCCCCCCCTCCCTCTTTATACGCGCCCACAACTTGGGAGCTATGCATGTGGGTAGGGTGGGGATGGGGTAAAAGGAGCGAATTAATAATATTAATATAATATCAAGGGGGCTGGTTAGTGTGAGTGGGGGGGCGGTTAGTATGTGTGTGATGGCGAGGCCCCCCCGCAACCGCGTGTTGGTCTAGCAACTATTAAAACTCTGATTGTGTGTGTGTGTGTGTGTGTGTGTGTGTGTGTGTGTGTGTGTGTGTGTGTGTGTGTGTGTGTGTGTGTGTGTGTGTGTGTGTGTGTGTGTGTGTGTGTGTGTGATCACATCTTCTGGAAAAAATGACACGCTAACGGTACATTTTTGCTCGCGCACGTGCTGCAAGTAACGTCACCCCCCGACCACTCCCCCGTACTCAGGTCCTGCCTGCAGCCTGCAGCTGGGAGCGAGGGAGTATTGCGTTCGGGAACCAGCCCTCCCCTGTGACGACGTGTCCCCCACCCCTCAAACTCTACCCCCTCCCTCTCTGCCCCCCCGCTCCCTCTCTGCTCCACTCCCACTCCCTCTCTGCCTCCCCCCCACTCCCTCTCTGCCTCCCACGCCTCCCATGGGGGCTACGGGTAGGATACGGGTGCGTTGGGGGAGCAGACCCAAATGGGTCTGCAATTGGTCTAGTATGAAATAAAAATACGGAAATGCTGGATACATTTTACAACAGGTCTGGGATATGAAACATTAATTCTGTTTCTTTCTTCACAGATTCTGCCTGACCTGCTAAGTGTTTCCAGTATTTTCTGTTAATATGATGTCCCTGCTGGTTTTCACCAGATGACATGCCGTTAAAAGTCATAAACCCGAGCCAGATGGGTCTACAAAACTGTTTCTACCACAATGTGGATGAAACATTTTCATGGTCCTTCATATTCTTGGGGACTAATTTTAACCACACACATCAACAGCTCATCATTATCATCATCATCCTCACTGTCATCCCACTATCAGCAGAAATCATCATTTCATCATCAGCAAAATCGAATGGGAACACTGGACATGAAATCCTGAACTAGTTACGCTAAAGGGGCTGTCTCACTTGGGCGACCTAATTGGTGAGTTTAGAAGAGTTTAAAAAAAATGACATGTTGAAGACCACCTTCGACTATCTCCAACTTTGCGGACGACACTAAGCTGGGGGATAGTGTTAGGTGTGAGGAGGATGCTAGGAGGCTGCAAGGTGACTTGGATAGGCTGGGTGAGTGGGCAAATGCATAGGAGATGCAGTATAATGTGGATAAACGTGAGGTTATCCACTTTGGTGGCAAAAACAGGAGGATAGACTACTATCTGAATGGTGGCAAATTAGAAAAAGGGGAGATGCAACGAGACCTGGGTGTTATGGTACACCAATCATTGAAAGTAGGCATGCAGGTGCAGCAGGCAGTGAAGAAAGCAAATGGTATTTTAGCATTCATAGTGAAAGGATTTGTGTACAGGAGCAGGGAGGTTCTACTGCAGTTGTACAGGGTTTTGGTGAGACCACACCTGGAGTATTGCATACAGTTTTGGTCTCCAAATCTGAGGAAAGACATTTTTGCCATAGAGGGGGTACAGAGAAGGTTCACCAGACTGATTCCTGGGATGTCAGGACTTTCATATGAGGAAAGACTGGATAGACTTGGCTTGTACTCGCTAGAATTTAGAAGACTGAGGGGGGATCTTATAGAAACTTACAAAATTCTTAAAGGATTGGATTGGCTAGATGCAGGAAGATTGTTCCCGATGTTGGGGAGGTCCAGAACAAGGGGTCACAGTCTAAGGATAAGGGGGAATTCCTTTAGGACCGAGATGAGGAAAACATTTTTCACACAGAGAGTGGTGAGTCTCTGGAATTCTCTGCCACAGGAGGTACTTAAGGCCAGTTCATTGGCTATATTCAAGAGGAATTTAAAATTGGACACCAAATAGTGGAGAGTGAAGACGACTTCCTTCGACACTTCGCCCTCCCTTCGACTATGATGAAGATTATCTATCACTACCTTCGACTACCCTCGATTACCTACGACTAACATGCCGACCTACTACACCTACCAGTAAAAAAAGTTTTTTTTCCATGGCGACCTTTTTTTACTCGCGGGCATTTTTCAATATGTTGAAAAATACACTGCGACCTAGCTGAGGCCTCGAGTACACGGGGACTACTCTCGAGCATGAAGTAGAGTTACAAAGACCTCCTACGACCTCGTGTCGACCATGCTGCGAGTATGAGTTGAGGGCAAACTCGCCAGAATTTGCGGATTAAGTCGCCCAAGTGGGACAGCCCCTTAACTCCCCACTTTCACCACCCAGATCTCCAGGATATTAAACATTGAATTAAGATTGAATGGCAGAGTTGACTCGTTGGGCCAAATGGCCTAATTTTTCTCCAATTACTTATGGTCTTCTGACTCCAATAAAGGTGTCTGCCACGGCTTAGTTGTTAGCATCTCACTTCTAACTCGGAAGGCTGCAGGTTGAAGTCTCACCCCAGAAATGTTTGTGGGGGAGCAATTGTCTTTCAAATAAATCATGCAATGCATTATACCATTTTTCACATAATCTAAACATAGTCATGCAACAGCACAACATTTTAAGTTCCCCTTATGGCCATGGTGGACCATCATCACGGCATTGATTCTCTGCCACTTCTTGTGCCCCTAGAGAAGAGAGGAAGAATTTTCTGTGTGGCAGCCAATATCAAAATCAATTCTCAGGATTCCAGGTCAATCTTCATCTTCCGCGGTGCTCGGGCTTAGTCAAGCTCTTGAATGTGCTGAAGCAAGCTTTCATGATCTGATTAAGGTCTGTTCCTGCATTGAAAGCTCATGTGATTCTGACATATGCCCTCACTTCACTCACAGTTCATCATCAGGTCAATCATTGATTGACTCCACTGCTGCGCACTCAATTATTTCCATGTGAAAGGACACCATTTACCTCACAGTGTGCTAAGAACACAGCAACAATCAATTTTCAGTTCCAATCTATTAAAATGCACAACCATGTTCCCATTAGAACCTGAAGCACCTTATCTAATCAACATTACTTTTCTGTTTATGGGAGTTTGCTATGCAAATTGGCAGCCAAGTTTCTTTGATTACAACAGTCTAACTTTCAAATGTACTTCATTAATCCTAAATGCTTTGAGATACACCAAGATAAAAGCACTCCCCCCACTCCTTTTAAATCCTTATAAATTACCTTACCAGTGTGAACATTCTTGATTGTTGGACACACAAGAAACTGCAGATGCTATAATTTAGAGCAAATAAAGAAATGTGCTAGAGGAACTCAGCAGGTCAGGCACCATCCATGGAGGAAGTGGACAGATGTTGTTTCAGGTCAGAACACAGTTTTTTGTGTCTCCAACTATCAAGGATAGCTCTCCATACTGGCGAGGTCATTTATAAGCCTGCATGACACACTCACTGGAACTTAAAGAAAGCGCTTTGTAAACTGAGTGGCACTACTGCAAATAAAGCAATGTATTTTGTAGCTTTGGAGAGGAAAGATATTAATGAAATTCATTATTATTTAGAGAATAATAAACATCAGATTCTCATCATCAATTATCATTTTTATACAGCAATAAAATAAATACTTCCAATGCTAGAAATAGTGTGCAGAAAAAGTCAAGCCATTTTATATTCATTTTGATTTTTAGTTTCTTATGGAATTTGGTTGTCTGCAGAATGAGTGTAAAGGGCACAGTCCTTGTCAAACAATAACAGCTTCATTAAAGAGCAGAGTACTGTTGACAAATTAATTAAAAATGCAATGGAAGAAATAGATGACAAATCATTAAATGATGTTGCCTGCACTTCCAATGTAAACAATGCTCAATTCCAATCTAATTGGAACATCCAATATAGTCAATGCTCAGTTTCAATGCCACTAGTGCTGTATTGAGAGGAAAGAATTTACAAAAAACATTTCCACCAGCCATGGAGAATAACAATGCATGTTAGTTATTGTGCTTTGATTTCTGGGATCTGAAAATTCAGTCCAAATTAACAGAATAAATGGAATGACAAAAAATGCTGGAGTAACTCAGGGGGTCAGGCATTAACTCTGGAGAACATGGACAAATGATGTTTCAGGTCAGGACCCTTCACCCCTTTGACAAAATAAAAGTTCTCATAAGAAAAGCAAATTTGGTTTGTCTGAACTGCTCGCATTAACAGTGTTAAGCAGTGTCCAGGTTAACCAAACTGGGACTGTAGAAAGTGTAGATTGGTTACTTCTTACTAACCAATTGCAGTGCTCTATCAGGAGAAGCTCCGCCTACTATGCGGTTTTTATTATCAGAATCTAGTTCATATGGTTAGACTGAGTAGCTGTTAAGTTTGCTGTAACACCATGAAGTACACTGTGAGTAGACTTTAATAAACATGTTGTACCCTGACGTGCATTTGACTGGCTTTATTACAGAAAGTGAGCTTCCAAGGGACCTGACCCCATTTGTCAATCAAGTTTAACTTGGTGTAAGTGAACTAACTTTGTTAGAGTTGCAAGAACCTACAGCATTGAGAATAGCAATAAAATTATACAACAACAGAATACCTTTGTCTTCTTTGTCATTTGTTAGCGCAAAGAAGGCTGTAATTTATTTCAAATTCTTGTTTACTCAGGCATGACGGTGTTTTATGCTAAAGGTAATTGACAAATCTATCTATCTTCTATATATACATAACTAAAGCTCTGTTCATATGCTCTTCCGGTTTATGCGTTTTTTCTATTTGCGCAAAAAACATTACATTATAGCGTTAAGATTCTTCTCCAGCTCACTCACAATTCTCCTGTGCTACGAGTGCAGCAAGTTTCGTTCCGATCGGTGGTATGTTGTAAAAGTTAGCAAGGTTTAAAAATCTTTAAAACTGCGCGTGCGCCAATCAATCTCCTCTCCTGCCAGTCAGCGCCGCGCGGATTAGTCTCTTCTCCTTTCACTCCCCGGGACAGTCCTCCCCTTCCTGCACCATCACGTCTTTACTTTAGCTGAGGGACGCCGTTGATGGCTGGCTATGGTCTCCAACCGGACACAATTTTCGGAGGGACCGGAAGCGGCCCAGCGCGAAGTCGGAGATGTCGCCAAATGGAAAGCGGAGAGTCCGATTCCGGCGGAGGAGAGCATCCAGCGCCCGCTGTGTGTCCCAAACACACCGCCATTGCAACGCCCCACAGCTCCAGCCTGTTCCCCTCTGGTCCCCCTCGCTGGCTCCTGCCCCCTTACCCCGTGATACCCCCCTCTCCCCAATGGCTCTTCCCCTGCTTTTTCTCTAAGCTCTCCCCACCTCTGTCCCTCCCCACACCCCCCTCCCGCCCACACGCCAGCTCGGCCATTGCTGCTGGTGCTTCTGGGCTGATCCGAGGCCTGGCTCTGAGGGCGCCGGCGGCTGATGCTCCTCCGGGGCACGCAAGAAGGGAGAGGAGCGGCAACCTTGAGATCCTGGGGAGGGACAGTGGGGGAGGAGAGGGGATAGAGGGAGAGGAGGGGAGTAGGGAGGGGAGAGGAGTTATGGAGGGAGGGAGGGAGTGACTGAGGGTAGGGGAAAGGGGAGGTGAGTGAGGGATTGGGGAGGGTAGGAGGAGTGGGAGAGTGGGGGAGGAGGGGGAATAGAGGGAGAGGAGGGGGGAGGGGGGAGGTAGGGAGTGGGGAATAGTGGGAGAGGGATAGTGGGGGGGATAGGGGAGGATAGGGGAGAGGAAGAGTGGAGGAGGTGGGGGATAGAGGGATCGGAGGGGAGTAGGGAGGGGGAGGACTTATGGAGGGAGGGAAGGATGGTTGAGGGTAGGGTAAAGGAGAGGGAGTGAGAGGTGAGGGAGAGATTGGGGAGGGGGAAGAAGAGAGAGGGTGAAGTGGTGGGGGAGAGAGCGCGATCTCAATCTAAATCTTTATTGTCAGAAGGTAATGTTTACTGAAGGGGTGATTTAATAGGGGACCTTTATATTTTGGATGTTCAGTTTTAGGCTAATTTTCTCCTCTGGTTTAATGATTAAGTTGAATTCTTGGAGTTCAGCCTCCAAACATGTGGAAATTAAAGTATTTTCTATGTTTCTTCATGTTTAGGGGCTCAACTACTGAGATTGGGGGGACTTTTGTTCTACAATGGAGGTAGACCCATCGGTTAGGTCAATTTTGAAGACCGTTTAATGTTTTGCATGTTAAGAACAGATCAATTCACTTCCAAATTTAAACAAGTAAACAAAACTACCAGAAGTAATGATATATTTTACTGTAAGTACCTCCTTGCATTCTGTCAAAGGAATGATGTTTTCTGTTTTCTCACTGGCTTACATCCCATCGGGGTGTTTTTAGACCATTTTCTCAAAAACACCATACTCCATCAACTGAAGCCACATTATATAATTTGTTTTCACTGCAGAAGTATATTTTCCAAGTGATTACATTCGAGAGCTAATAATTTGCAACTTTGAACAGAAATCATCAAAATCAATGACATTCACTTGGAAAACAGAAAAATAAATGATACATGCAACAAAAAACAAATTCCACAAATCATTCAATCAGAATAAGATTCTCAACGGTCTCTCCGCACAGCAGATTCAACAAAACATAGATATGGTGAATGCCACAGCAGTTCCAAGTACTCTGCCAATCATATCAGTTTTGTTTTAGTGCAAATACATGTCAAGTACTATCAAATTCAATTTCCAGAGAGATAATGATTCATCACAGTATGCAATAGAGGTTAAATGCTTCACTTGATCGCATATTTCCAAACAAATAACCCTGGATGATGGTAACACTAATATTGGTAACACGAGTACATTTTTCAGGAAAGGCTGCCTCATCCAAAAATGGTCTCCCCTAAATACCACGGCAAGAATATTCTTTAAAAGGAAAAATGCCTTTCACCTGCAGAAAACATTAGATGAATCACAAGATGTTTATTGCAAAAGAATATCAGGACTGAAGTGCGTCCTTGGTCATTAGATGTCAGGTATCCATTCTCTGTTATAGTCCCCACCTGATATTTGATTTGACTGATAAGTATTCAAACACCTAAAGATATGATGTAATGAAGACTTGTTTCTTCAGAACAAACTTTATTCCAGGAGGTGGACAAACAAGGCTTTAACACATGGAATTGACAATACGATACTGCCATCAACTGAGTGTTATTTAATAGATTGAAATCAAAGAATTGGGACTTTCTCAGCTGGGCAGTTTATGAAGAGTGGGTACCACAGGGATCAGCATCTAGGATGCAACTATTCACCATCAATGTCAACAATCTGGTCAACGCGACCAATTGTCATATTTCTTAAGATAGTCAGCAACTCAAAAGAAAATGGAAATGTGACCAGTGATAAGTATGTGAACAAATGTTCAAGAGTATACAAAAAAGTTAAGTAAGTGAGTACACAGTGTGGGGAAAATGTAAGGTTATCCATTTAGGTTGGTAAAAACAGAAATGCTGAATATTTCTTTTGAATGGCGAGAGATTGGGAAATGTTGTTGCTCAAAGAGATCTGGGTGTTGATTGCAAAATAAGTTTATTGCAAAAAAATATCATTGCTGGAAGTGTGTCCAACGTCATCAGGTGTCAGGATGTCCATTCTCAGTTGTAGTCCCCATTTGATATTTGATTCGATTGATAAGTATAATAACTTCCCAAAGGACTAATTAATTCACATAAGTCACTTAAAGCTGACATGCAGGTGTAACAGCCATTGAAGGTGGCTGTTGATATGCTGATCTTTATTGCTGGAGAATTTAAGGACTAGTATAAAGTTGTTTTATGCAAGGCCCTGGAGTGGCTTCATCCGGATCCTTCCCACTCCCACACAACCCGTCTGTTCTCGGGCTGTTTGCTATGGAGAGGCCACTCAAATGGAAAGAACAACAGTCCACATTCTGCTTAGGTAGCTTCAACCCAATGGCAGGAATATTGAATTTTCCTGTTTCAAGTGACCCATATTCCCCCAGTGCATTGCTGCTACAATCACTCACCTGTCCATTTAGTCTTCTCCCTTTGTTCAACCATTCTATTCACTCCCCCACCTGGTTCAATCTTTTCCTCTTCCTCAGCTCTACTTATCAAATACTAGCCACTTCCCTTCCCTTTATATTGTTATACACTGGCAATGTTTCCTATTCTCTCTCAGTCACAACGCATTGTCTCGACCAGAAATGTTGACTTATTAATTTTGCCACCACAGATGCTGCTTGACACATTGTTATTTTTGTTCCAGATTCCAACATCTGCAGTCTATTTTGGCTTCACTAGTTTAATAGTTACCATTAGAAATTAATACAATTTTTTGGTCAAATTTCTAATTTTAATTAATTATTTCAATTTCAATTTCCCTGTTACTTCGATGGGAATTGAATGCACGTCTCTAGCTGAAATATTCCAGACTTCTGGCTGCTGGTCCTGTAACGTAACCATAAACTCATGTAATCCTGCAATCAATGTATATGCCAGTGTCTTTGAAAATACTGCTTTGCTGTTTTTGTTCTTCGTTCCAAAATAGTCCATTCATGGATACACGCCAATGTTTAGTTTAGTTTACTGTCATGTGTGCCGTGGTGCTGTGAAACATTTTTTTTGTTGCATGCTATCCAGTCAATGAGAAGGCTATGCACGATTACAGTCAGGCTACCCACGGTGCACAGATACAAGATAAATATTATATTATTAGTGCAAGATAAAGTCTGATAGTCCAATTAAAGATAATTCAAAGGTCTCCAATAAGTTAGGTGGTAAGTCAGGAGAGAGTTTTCTTTTTTGATTAATTCCAAGAATACATTCTACCGGTGGCCTGAATGGAGACTGACCAGTACAAAATTTGATGAGGTTGGTAAACTATTCCGGTCTTTGTGAAGATTCCTTAAAATGTGAAGAGCTGGGAGTAAATTTTCTTCATTATATTCTTCTCCTTCCCATCCAATGTAATAGAGGAGAATCAGAACATTTGGAATTTCTCCTGAACATCCAACCCTTGGTGGTGAGCAATGATATGCATAGTACAGTCCATCACAGCTACCTGGGACCCCTGTATTCTCCTGTATTGAAGAGGACCTGAAACATACCGTCAGCACACCGATGCACAGATCAGATGCCCGATAAGGTCATAAGATCATAAGTGATAGGAGAAGAATTAGGCCATTTGGCCCATCCGCCATTCAATAATAGCTCATTTATCTCTCCCACCCAACCCCAATCTCCTGCCGTCTCCCCATAACCGTGACACCTGTACTAATCAAGAATCTATCTATCTCTGCCTTTAAAATATCCATTGGCCTCCGCAGCCTTCTGTAGCAAGTAAATCAACAGATTCACCACCCTCTGACTAAAGAAATTCCTCCTCATCTCATTCTTAAAGGAACGTCCATTAATTCTAGCATGACCTCTAGCCCTAGTCTCTCTCACTGGTGGAAACATCTTCTCCACTAACCAAGCATTTCACTATTCGGTAAGTTTCAATGAAGACCCCCTTCATCCTTCTAAACTCCAGCAAGTAACAGGCCCAGTGCCGTCAAACACTCATCATATGTTAACCTACTCATTCCTGGGATCTTCCTTGTAAACTTCCTCTGAAGCCTCTCCAGAGCCAGCACATCCTTCCTCAGGTAGACACATCCTTCCTCAGATATGGTGCCCAAAATTGCTCACAATACTCCAAATGCAGCCTGATAGCTCCTGATAGAGCCTCAGCATTACATCCCATTTCATTACCATCATCATCATCATCGTTGAAAACATCAACGGGCTCAGTGCCTTACAATGCGATGTACGACAGTGATCGCAGCTTCTACTGAAGTGTGGATGACCGTTGGCTCGCTAGGAGCTCATCCGCCCTTTGACAGGTCTTGTTTTTGGTCTTGCTGGGGGTCCACAGCGCCCTCCTCAGCTGGCAAACCAGGTAGGGGAGACGGTTTAGTCGCCGACTATCCGACCATGAAGCAGGTAGCACAGGATCACGTTTCAATACAAAGCTGCTGATCTTCGATGGGCTAGTTTCTGAATCATATTTGGTGGGAAACTACTGTCTACTTACAGTAGTCTCTTTTCCAATATCACTGTAATCTCTTTGTATCTTGCAGAACATCTGTGCTTAATATAGTTTGAACATCCTCACATTTAATTGTATTATTGGCAGCCATTTCTTTAGCTCCCAAGGCTCTAAACTCTAAATTTCCCTCTCCATAATCTCACATTCCCTATCTCATACCTCTTCTTCCTTTAAGACACGACTAAAACACTCTCTCCTCGACCAAGCTTTCAGCCATCATCTGTAACATTTTTTCAGCTTGGTGTTAAACATGCTAAATATAATACCATTATAAAATAACAATATTGTACACGGACAAATAATTATTGTAAATCTGTAACTGTTTTTTAATAATTATTACATATGAGATATACTGTGTGATTTGAATAACCGGATTGTGTTAGCTCATGAATATATTTACAAGGCTCCATTATCTCTATGACCAAGATGCATCTCAGCCTTGGCACATTGCCCCAACCCCATTATTTGTTTAACTGCTTACTGGAATTGTTCAATTGGCTCTCTAGGTATTAAAGCTTTCCAAAAAAAATCAAGAACACAAATATATATTTAGAATAACAATGTGAGAATTGTTCATTCATTGTCAATCATCCTCTCTTAACAAGAAGTTGAACAGTTTAAACTCTTGTTTGCAAATCAGTTATCAAATTACACATGGATTTAAAAAGCTTTTACATTTAGTTTAGTTTAGTTTAGATACAGCATGGAAACAGGCCCTTCGGCCCACTGAGTCCACGCCGACTAGCAATCGGGACAATTTACACGTAACCTACAAACCTGTACATCTTTGGAGTGTGGGAGAAAACCAAAGATCTCGGAGAAAACCCATGCAGTCACTGGTAGAACGTACTAACTCCGTACAGACAGCACCCATAGTCAGGATCAAACCTGGGTCTCTGGTGCTGCAAGCGTTGTAAGGCAATAACTCTACCGCTGCACCACCGTGCTTCCTCCCGCTGTACCACAGTGCCGCCCTGGTGGCAATATACTAAATATTTTGCCCGGTAACAAAATATATACTAAATATATATTTTCTTTAGTTCTGTCTTTATTCACACTCTTAATCAAATATTTCTTTCACTTAGATACACAAAATGCTGGAGTAACTCAGCGGGACAGGCAGCATCTATGGAGAGAAGAAATGGGTGATGTTTCGGGTTGAGAACTTTTTTCAGACAAAAATTTCATAATTAAACTGAGCGCTATTTCAGTCGCAAACTATTTATGTTTAATCAATGAAGTATTCCAAAAAGGTATAACTTGTGTGTACCTGGAGTATTGTGTTCAAATTTGGTAACCCCGTGATAGGAAAGATGACATAAAGCTCTGTTATTCTCTCTGTACCAGATTTGATTCTAATTTATCCACAATAATTAATCTTCCTCAGTCATTCTCCCATTTTGTCCCCCATTCTTGTATCCCATTAATTAGAGAGATGCAGTGTCAGTCCCAGCATTCACTGACTTAAAAAAGTCAGTGTCAGTCCCAGCATTCACAACATTAAAAAATAATGCAATCAGGCCCTTTAGCATAATTCATTCCTCCACACATGCTGCCTGACCTGCTAAGTTCATCTGGTACTTTGTGTTTTGCAAAGTAATCCCATTTACCTGCATTTGGCCCATATTCCTCCAACCCTTTCCTATCCATGTACCTGTCTAATTGCTCTTTAAATGCGTTTGTACCTGCCTGGACTATCCGTTCCCGCAACACCTTCCACAAACCCATCAGACTCTGTGTAAAAAAGTTACCTCTCAGTTTTCTGTTAAATCTTTCCCCTCTCACCTTAACCCGATGTTGGCTGATTCTTGATTCTCCTTCTCTGGGTAAAATACACTGTGCATTCACCCTGTCTACTCCCCTCAAGATTTTATACACCTCTATGAGATCATCTCTTAGCTTCCTGCACATCACGGATAAAACCCGAACTTGCCCAATCTCTCCTTCCAGCTCAGACCTTCGACCCCTGGCAACATCCTTATGCACCTCGACAACCTACGACAATGCCCACGTCAACCTATGACAGCAAAAAATCGCCTAAGTGGGACAAGCCCATTATAAATCTTATCTGCACTCTTTCCAGCTTTATGGCATCTTTCATAGAAACGTAGAAACATACAAAATAGGTGCAGGAGGATGCCATTCGGCCCATCGAGCCAGTACCACCATTCATTGCGATCATGGCTGATCGTCCCCAATCAACAACTTGTGCCTGCCTTCTCCCCATATCCCTTGACTCCACTGGATCCTAGAGCTCTATCTAACTGTCTCTTAAATCCATCCAGTGATTTGGACCCCACTGCCCTCTGTGGCAGGGAATTCCACAAATTCACAACTCTCTCGATGAAAACGTTTTTCTCACCTCAGCCTTAAATGTCCTCCCCTTTATTCTAAGACTGTGGCCCCTGGTTCTGGACTCGCCTAACATTGGGAAAAT
This sequence comes from Raja brachyura, assembly GCA_963514005.1. The sequence continues at coordinate 92,032,572 of OY740782.1, forward strand.
TTTTCCTGCATCAAGCTTGTCCAGTCCTTTTATAATTTTATATGTTTCTATAAGATGCCCCCTCATCCTTCTAAACTCCAGTGAATACAAGCTTAGTCTTTTCAATCTTTCCTCATATGACAGTCCTGCCATCCCAGGGATCAATCTTGTGAACCTACGCTGCGCTCAATCACAAGGATATCCTTCCTCAAATTACGAAACCAGAATTGTACTCAATACTCCAGATGTGGATTATAGGACCAGAGCCCTATACAACTGCAGAAGAACCTCTCTACTCCTATACTGAAATCCTCTTGTTATGAAGGCCAACATTCCATTAACTTTCTTCACTGCCTGCAGTACCTACACGCCAACTTTCAGTGACTGGTGTACAAGAACACCCAGGTCTCGCTGTACATTCCCCTTACCTAACCTAACCCCATTGAGATAATAATCTGCCCCATTGTTTTTGCCACAAAAGTAGATAACCTCACATGTATCTATATTAAAGTGCATCTGCCACGCATCTGCCCACTCGCTCAACACTAAATCCTTTCTGATACACTACATCCACTGGCTCCCCTTTATCCATTTTACTTGTCACATCCTAAAAAAATTCCAGAAGTTTAGTCAAGCAATTTTCCTTTGATAAATCCATGTTGACTTGGACTAATCCTTTTACTGCTATCCAAATGCCCCATTATTACCTCTTTAATAATTGACTCCAGCATCTTTCCCACCACCGAAGTCAGGCTAACTGGTCTGTAATTCCCCGTTTTCTCTCTCGCTCCTTTCTTGAAAAGTGGGATAACATTAGCTATCCTCCAATCCGCAGGAACTGATCCTGAATCTATTGAACATTGGAAAATGATCACCAATGCGTCCACTATTTCTAGAGCCACCTCCCTGAGGACCCTGGGATGCAGTCCATCAGGCCCTGGGGATTTATCATCCTGCAGTCTCATTAGCCTACCCAATACCATTTCTCGCCTATTGAAAATTTCTTTCAGTTCCTCGACCGCCTTAGATCCTCTGTCCTCCAGTACTTCTGGGAGATTGTTTGTGTCTTCCAAGTGAAGGCAGATCCGAAGTACCTGTTCAACTCTTCTGCCATTTCCTTCTTCCCCATAATAATTTCACCCCTGTCTGCCTTCAAGGAACCCACATTTGACTTTGCTACTCTTTGTCCCTTGACATATCTAAAGAAGCTTTTACTGTCCTTCTTTATATTCCTGATCAGCTTCCCTTCGTACTTTATCTTTTCAGCCGGTATTGCCTGCTTTGTTTCCTTCAGTTGTCCTATGAAAGTTTCCAATCCTCTGGCTTCCGGATACTCTTTGCTGTGTTATACATCTTTTATTTCAGTTTTAATCTATTCCTAACTTCTCTTGTCAGCCACGGTTGCCTCGTACTCCCCTTAGAATCTTTCTTCCTTTTTGGAATGAAATGATCCTTTGTCTTCCGGATTATGCCCAGAAATGTCTACCATTGCTGTTACACCATCATTCCTGCTAGTATCCCTTTCCAGTCTACCTTGGCCAGCACCTCTCTCATTCCTTCTTAATCCCCTATGCTCAGCTGTATCACTGCCACATCCGATTTAACCTTCTCCTTCTCAAATTGCAGATTAAAACTAATCATATTATGATCACTACCTCCAAGCAGTTCACTTACCTCGAGTTCTCTTATCAAATTTGCTTCATTGGATAACACTAAATCCAGAATTGCCCTTTCTCTGGTCGGCTCCATTACAAGCTGCTCTAAGAATCCATCTCAGAGGCACTCTATACTCTTTCTTGGGGTCCTGAACCAACCTGATTTTCCCAGTCTACTGAGGAAATATTATATAATAGAATTGCTTGGATAATAACTTTTGTGTGAGGAACCTATGTTAAGTTGCAAGAGAAGGGTTTGGGTTTTCACAAATACATGTCCCCACAAATAAATAAAGTACAAACACACACATAGGTGAATAGATGGCTTATCATAACATGGAAATAATGATCTGAATAGGCATAGCTTTGTTTGTTTTGAAGCAACTATAACACTGTCAGAAGTTGTATTTGGTTTAGTTTGGTGTTTAGAGTGTAGGTTGTTAATGGGGTATCTTCCCAGGACATGAGGTCTAGTGTGTCACAAAGAGGGTTTATGGTTGTTTATAGTGGGTCTTAGACTATAAATCAGTCATGATTTATCAGCACGGCTAGATAATAGAGTCTGTGATTTGGTTTGTGTTATGTTTAAATGTACTGATGTTGAGATAACAGATAAGGCATAGGTGATGGTTATGTGACCTTTGTATAAGGGTGACTTCTTATGTTGGGAAAACTAGGAAAGTAACTGTTTTGATCCAAGCCAAACGATTGGGGTCTGCATATAGTAATCTTCCATTTACTGTGTGGGGAACCGTAAAGAGTCCCCTTACATTCCTCTCCTCTAGAGATAACGGGGAGGTTGTAAGTCAGAATGAAACTAGACCTGAGCTTGGTAAGAAGCAATGATCATTTATCAAGTGTGACAAGTATATGGCCTTTTTGTGCTTGGGGTTGGGAATTGTGCAATTAGAAATAACTTAAGTCTTTACCGACTTTGTAAGAATGGAGCAACTTATATTTAATCTTTGTAAACCATAAGCAACTGTTTTTTAACTATGTGGGTGTAGGGAAATTATTTGTGAAGTGTATTGTGTTTTAATTAGGATTGTAAGTATTAGATTTTGTTTAAATCTGAAGTTTTAGAAATAACTATTTCCCAAAAGTGAAAATATGTGTTTTGTGTGTATGTATTGTGTGATTGCTGTATTATGTGTCTTTTATATTTTGAGAGGTGGTCTCTGAGAATTGATTCTATTTTTCTGTGGTTTTACTTCATTGAAATAAAATGATTTTGAACAAGGAGGGTACAGAAAACTACAAGGCAAGCAAAGTGTGTAAAGAGGCCAGGAAAGGGAAAATCATATGACTACACATATTGTCAATCACTGGAAAGGACTTAGTTGTATGGTTAATGCAAATAACCTAATGTATGGTAAACCATAATCATTGGTTAATAGTTTGCCACACCTTCTGTACCATAATTGTCTAATACCTATATAATGCCTTGATTTTGTATTGGAGATATAATTCTCTGGACCTGCCCCAGAGCTTTCAGCTCTGTGTTGGAAGGTTTAAAGAATTATCCAGCGCTGTCAGAATAAAGAATCAATTTCAACAGCAACAAGTGTTTGAATCAAGTTTTCTTGAATTATATTGACAAAAGAACTCAGTTTAATACTTCCTGCTTATTGAAATCCCCCATCACCACAGTGGCATTACCTCTGTTACATGCCAGCTTTAACTCCTGCTGCAACTTACACCCTGCACCCAGGCTACTATTTGGGGGTCTGTAGATAACATCAATTAGTGTCTTATTGCCTTTGAAATTCCTCAATCAATCCACAGTGACTCTACCTCATCAGTCCCTATGTCTTCCCTCGCAAGGGACTGAACTCCATTCCTCACAAGAAGAGTTACCCCCCTCCTCTGCCCACATGCCTGTCCTTTCTATAGGATGTATAACCCTGAATATTAAGTTCCCAGACCCGATCCTCCTGCAGCCACGTCTCGGTAATCCCCACAATGTCATATCTACCAAACCTCTATCTGAGCCTCAAGCTCATCTACTTTACTTCTTATACTTCACGCATTCAAATACAGTACTTTTAATTCCTTACGCATCTCACCATTCTCATCGATCCCTGCTACATTTGGCCATACCCTTATCCTATCCCTTTGTGAGCTTCCTTTCCCGCTAATTCTAGGGTCATTAACTATCCCTTTACTCCCTTTCCCTTTAACTCCGTCCTTGACTATCCCATTTGTCACAGGGTGACCAAATTTGAATACAATACTCCAGGTACACACAAGTTATACCTTTCTGGAATACTACAATGATTAAACATAAATAGTTTGCAAACAAATTAGCTCTCAGGTTAATTATGAAATTTCTGCGTGTCGGACCTTCACCATTTATAGTCAACATATAAATATTCAATCGCATTGCCAAGAAGTACAACAGCTGCATATCTGAGGTTTATTTCAGGCACTGGTAACTAATTACAGTTGTATTTGTTTAAGATAGTATCACAATTGTTCATTTGGCAAAAACATAAAAGATGCTTAAATACCAACGGAATGGAAAACATACAAAACTGAACAATTTTTGCATAAACCTTCCAGGCAATTTTAAATAATTGGATTTGGCAAGCTCATTGTAAACAGTGTTGTCAGTATGCTTATGACAAAACAAGTTATATATCAAAAATGATCTTGCTGCAGTATAGCATTACTGAGACTTGTTATAACAAAACATTATAATTCCATTTTGCCAAACATTTCTTCTGGTCTACTGATGTTATAGTCACGAAGGGTGATCAGTTCAAAGAATCGTAGAACCACAGATATTTATAGTAAGGATAGTTATTCAGTCCAGTAACCTGGATTATAATAGGCAAGGTAGGTCTGCAAGGGTAGGGTTGGGGAGATCAGTATGCAGTGATAATTTAGCATCTTCCAAACTGATCTCCCCAACTGCTTTCCTTAACTTGTGTGCATTGACTGTGGCTTACCCAAATCTGTACATACTTTTATCCTGGATCCTTATTTATAAAATACATTACATGGATTTTGAAGAAAGGTAATCAGTCTGAAACATTTACTCTGTAGGAAAAGAATAGGCGATGTTTCGGGACGAGACCCCCTCAGCCCAAAACGTCTCCTATTTCTTTTCTCCAGAAATGCTGCTGGCACGCTGAGTTACTCTAGCTTTTTGAGTCTGTCTTCGGTTTAAACCGGCATCTGCAGTTCATACCTACACATGAACTCTGTTTCTTTTCCAAATAAACACAGAATGGTTGTAATACGGAAGGATGTCATTTGGCCAGTCATGGCTGCACTGCTCTAAGCAATGTAACCCATCTGGTGCCCTCTTCTATCCTCTCGCAACAGCCCTGCAAATTCTTACATTTCAGATAACCTTTGAACGCTTCAATCGAATCTGCCACTAATATTTATCCTGGAATCACATTCCAGACCCTGACCGCTCATATAAAATAATTCTTCCTCATGTTACTTCTTGTATTTCTGCCAATCATCTTTATTTTACATCCTTGACTTCTTCAACCTTCCCCCAATTGGAACAGTTGCTTTCCATCTCGTCTTCCTGATCCTTTCATGATTTTAAATAGTTTCACATGTTCCAAGGGGAAAAAAAATCATTTTATTCAGACTATCCACAAAACAAAGGTTCCCCTTTCCAAGAATTATATACACAAAATGTTTATGTACTATCTCCAAAACCTTCACACTATTCCTGAATTGTGGTGCCCAGAACTGGAAAGCTTCCTGAAATTGTGGCCTAACCAGCATTTTACAAGCTGCATCATGACGACTTGCTCTTGAACTCTCTGCTTCTATCTGTAAAATACATAATCTCATACTTTCACAACATACCCTGTGATTTTCAATGAACTACATACATATTATCACAAATCATATTGTTCTTTTCCCGCTTGTAAAATTGTGCCCTATACCATGTACGACCTCTTCTCAATTTTCCAACATTAATTTAACAATCCCACATTTCTCAGCATTACATTTTATCTCCCACCTCTCCACCCATTATAACAGCCTGTCTATATCACTTTGAAAAAAATTAACATAGGATGCTGGAGTAACTCAGTGGATCAGGCAGCATCTCTGGAGAACATGGATAGGTAACATTTCGGGTCAAGACGTATCTTCATTCCAAACCCGAAACGTCGCCTACCCATGTTCTCCAGAGATGCTGCCTGACCCACTGATCTACTCCATCACTGTGTCTTTTTTGGTAAAAAAGCATCTGTAGTTGCTGGTGTCTCTATATCTTTTGAAGTTCATTACAACCCATCACAGAATTCGCAATGCCAATTGTAAGTTGAGTGATATTTGCCAATCGGTACATTTTATCTTGCGCACCCAAAATCAAATCATTACTTTGTATTAATTAAAACAAAAGTTTACTATATTATTTCCAATCCCGAAAACAACCTCCCAGTTTCCTGTCAGCTGATGTTAGTAGTGATGTGCTGATGCATCCTAATAAAATGCTTTCTTAGTTTTGAGTTTAGAGATACAGCGCGGAAACAGGCCCTTCAGCCCTCCGAGTCCACGCCGACCAGCGATCCCCGCACATTAACACTATCTCGGAGAAAACCACGCGGTCACAGGGACAACGTACAAACTCCTTACAGACAGCATCTATCGTCAGGATCAATCCCGGGTCTCTGATGCTGTAAGCGCTGTAAGGCAGCAGCTATACCGCTGCACCACCGTGCCACCCTTTAGAAGTTGGTGAGAGTTGTTGGGGACATGCCAAACTTCCTAAGCCTTCTGAGGAGGTTAAGGCATTGGTGTGCTTTCTTGGCCACTGCTTCAATACAGGTGGTCCTGGATAGGTTGCTGGTGATGTTTACTCCGAGGAACTTAAAGGTTTCAGTATCTCTACTTGCGCACCGTCAATGAATATAGGGTATGTGTCCCACTTCGCTTCCTGAAGTCGATCACTATGTCTTGCTGATAGTGAGAGAAAGGTTGACGTCCAATATAAAAGGTTGGCCCTTTTAAGGTAAAATCTCAGAGAAGTATGAGCATTTGGAAGTCTCTTTCTGAATCTTTTGAATGTTTTTAAGGCATAGCTGGATATGTTCTTGAAGTAAAAAAAGGGTTAAAGATTACTGGCACCAAGCGAAAACACCAGCAGTGTGCTCCAGGCACCTACCACCATCCACGTAAACAATTTGCCCCTCTCACCTTAAATCTCTGCTCTCTTAATCTTGGGAATTCGAATAGTGAAAGGTATGGATAAAGTAAAAGTGGAGAGAATGTTTCCACTAGTGAGAGAGTCTAGGACCAGAGAGCATAGCCTCAGAATACGTACCTTTAGAGAGGAGATGGGGAGGAATTTCTTTAGTAAGAGGGTGGTGAATCTGTGGAATTCATTACAACAGTCATTGGATATTTTTGAGGTGGAGATTGACAAATTCTTGATTAGTAAGGGTGTCAATGGTTACGGGGAGAAGGCAAGAGAATGGGGTTGAGAGGGAAGGATAGGTCAGCCATGATTGAATGGCAGAGTAGACATGAGGGGCCGAAGGCCCAATTCTGCTCCAATGACCGATGAACATTTCCACTGTGGGAATGAGGTTCTGACTGTCTACCATATCTACCCTTTTCATAAATTTACATATCTCTATCAAGACTCCCCTCAACCTCCGATGTTCGAGAGAAAACAGTCCAATTTTGTCCAACTTTATTTCCCCTGAAAGGAATGTTTTAATTCCCCAGCAATTCATTTTAGATTAAATTCATCAAGCATTCATTTCTTACTATCTTTCTAAATTGTTTCAGCCCTGCTTTTAAACAGCCAAGATGTTGTTTTGCACATTCCTTTTAAATTCACTCTTCATGGATGCTCCCTGCTTTGCTGATAATTTCTGTGTTTCTTTTAACATTACCTTAATTCTGTTTTATTGTACTTTAAGTTGTACGATTTAACTGTTTGCCCATCCGACACCGTATTTGCTTTCCCAATCTCCATGATTATTAAAACCCCTAATTCTGTGTCCTCTATAAACGTTGAGAATATGTCGTGTGCATCCAAGTCCAAATTATCCATAAAGATATGCATCAAAAGCAGAATCAGAAGAAATTAATGCCTTGGAAAACTGCTCAAATAGGAATAATAACCTCCTGCTTTATTTCTTATTCTTTGATCAACTTTCTGTTAAACCTGCCATATTTCCTTTTATACTATCCATCTGAATGTGCTGCAAGACAATTTATCAAAGACTTTCAGACTATCTATATTTGCCCTGTTTGATCTGGATTTCTCATGGCTCCTGCACCATTGTTATACATGACAAAATTAATCTCCATAGAATTCTCCGCCAATGTATCTATTAGATTGCTTTTGCAGTTTTGGGATGTAAATTCCTATAAATTCACATTATTGTGTTGGGCCAGAAAATCTTCAGAACACACCACAAAGGATAAAGGACAAAATATATATATATATACAGATATATACAGATATATGATAAAACTAAATTTTAAAAGGTGCCTTCTTGCAATAAAATAAATCCAAACTCCGTGACATATACCCCAAGAAACAAACACTCAAGCATTCATGGACAGACCAGTACCCATGCCTGTAAAATAAATACTGGAACAATAAAAAGTAATTCCTACTAACCGCACTTCAATGATGTAACAGTATCAACATTCATTTTTTTCTACTTTAATCCAAATACAGTTTACAAGCTTGTAACACATACCAATGTGTTGTACCATAATATTTCCACATATAGAAAAAATGTATAAAATTAGGAACAGTTACATTAAAAGGACTGATTATATACTTTCATTCAAATGCAATTTCATTAAATATCTTTGTTTGGAAGTAAGGTATGTGACCATTGATTATTATATGTGTAGGGCCAGCTTTAAGCCAATTGGACCAATTGCTTCCAATTGGGCCCCACGCCTAAGGGGGCCCTGCACTAGGCTGGTGGGCAACACACTCTAACCCCTCAGCAGCGACCTCAGAAGTGATATTCCTCACTGACAACAACAGAGCCCCATGGTTAACTCTCAATACTGTCACCACTTTCCGGAATACTATTCCTGTATCCCTTTCTGCACCCACACTTACCGGTATTTTACACCCAGGGCACGGGGGACCCGTTACTAAAACTTCACTTCAGACAGTTACGGTGAGCGCACCAGCGGATGTGTACACACGCCTGATGTTACCAAGATAGTCACTGACTGAGCAGCTGACTCTTATCTGGAAATAGTCAGTCAAGGTGCATCTGAAGCAAACAACGCCGTCCGCTTCCAAAAGCAGCTGTTACCAAATGGAATAGCGTTTGATGTATGCCATACACTCACATGCATAAACGTGTGGACACAATATTTCCTTCATTGTCACATCTACCAAGGTACAGTGAAATTATTTTACATAGAGATCAGTGCGATTATTGCCGTACCCAAGTACACTGTCCGGTTAGCACATAATGCACAGAAACAGGCACTGAGTCTATATGCAATAGTCGCCAGGTGTTGGCGTAATTTCACGGTCCCAACTGCAGGTGGCTATGAAGGCCTGTTGTAGCCGTCGTATCAACAGAAACATCATGTTCCCTACTCCCCCCATTCGCACACAAAATGTGTGTGTGTGTGTGTGTGCATAACACAGGACCCAGTGGTAAGCAATGGCTGAGATTGGTACGTGTCGTAACTAACAAGTGTGTCGGAAAAAAAGTGGTCAATATCAGCTTCACAAGCAGCCTTGAAGGCTGAAGCTTGAGATGCTGCCGAGAGCATTCCCCACTCCCTCCCATCATCAACCTCGGGGCCTTCCGATTCCCATCCTTCATTCCCACCAATCGGGAGGGAGCTGTACAGGCACGACATTCTCCCTAACCACAGGCTGAAATAATCGATTGCAAGGAGCAGGTTGCAACCACAGAGCCCATACAGAATATTAGTAAACCTTCATTAAATAATATGTGGAATAATGCAGTTTAATGGTAATTAGCAGCTACGGTAAAGGTTGGAAGCCAGTGGAGGTACTGACAGTCAGAGGAGAGCAGGAGAGATTAAGACAGTGTATAATCCATAGCACCCTAGTGTACAATTTTATAATATATACTTAATAACAGGGCTGACAGACCTTGGCTGGGAACCTGGGGCTCACCAAAACTGTTCCCAATTGGGCCCTGCACCTCCTAAGGCCGGCCCTGTATATGTGAAGCCTTGGCAGCATTTCCAATCCCAAATTCAAGCACTACATGGTCCTTTAATTTCATTCTGAAATCAGAGAATGTCCATTTCTTGAAACTTCAGACCCATGACTAATCAAAGAGGAGTCAATATAGTCAAGAGCCAAGAGTAGTTATTTTTTATATGTACCAAGAAAGGAAACATGAAATTCGTATTTACAGCAGCATAACATGCCCGTAGGTGCAATACATAGAGATAATATAATACATTTTGTTTAATCAATACATTAATAACTACAATAGCATTGCAATAAAGCAGTGGTCCTAAGTGCAACCAAACACAGTTCATATGGGTTCATAGTTAAGGTTAGTGTTGCTTAGTGTTCATGCCTGATGGTTGTTGGGAAGAAGCTATTTTTGAACATGGTGGTCGGTTTACAAATGGAGCATTCAGGGTGGCATTGAGAACCTCATGCCCATGCATTGAGGCATGGGGTAATTGGAGTGGAAGGAGCATTTCACAAACCACCCAGCCACTTACCTCATCAGCCATCTCCTGGCAAATCTGAGGAAGCTTCATCAGACACTTCAAAAACCACAAAACCAGAGTGGAAGTATGCCATGGTCAATCCTGTGGGCCTCCCAAATACAATGGCATAAAATCTTGGATTATTGAACATTAGAAACTATCTTGGGCATTTTGGACGAGTTTTATTGCTCATGCTTGTTTCCAAAAATCGTTCTTTTGCCAAAACAGAAACAAACAGGCACAGTTAGGATAACACAGGGCAAAGGATTCCAGCTATAATCATGATCTTTGCTGTATCAAAAATTCCCTAAAGAATTTAATAAAAATGAATTATAAAAAGACATATATAGAAATGGGTGTAAAATGTAGGCCATGCTGACCAAGCTGCCAACCTAAACTAGTCTTATTTACCTGCACATAGGTCCACATCCTTCTAAACCATTCCAATCCCAAATGTATTTTTAATGTTGTAATTGTACCAGTCTCTACCACTTTCTCTTGCAGCTCATTTCATATATCCAGCACCCTCTGGGTGAAAAATGTTCCCATCAAGCAAATACCATCCACATTCTCATCCAAATGACAATGGTATTTGCTTGAGGAAACCACCAGGAATCTTCATAGAGCTGGCCGCCCGGCCAAACTGAGCTATCGGGCGAGAAGGGCCTTGGTCAGGGAGGTGACCAAGAACTCGATGGTCACTCTGATAGAGTTCCAGAGTTCCTCTGTGGAGATGGGAGAACCTTCCACAAGTCAACTATATCTGTAGCACTCCACCAATCAGGCCTTTATGGTAGAGTGGCCAGACAAAAGCCACTCCTCAGTAAAAGGCACATGACAGCCCGCTTGGAGTTTGCCAAAAGGCATCTAACGGACTCTCAGTCAATGAAAAACAAGATTCTCTGGTCTGATGAGACCACGATTGAACTCTGTGACCTGAATGCCAAGCGTCACGTCTGGAGGAAACCAGGCACCGCTCATCACCTGGCCAAAACCATGCCTATGGTGAAGCTTGGTGGTGGCAGCATCATGTTGTGGGGATATTTTTCAGCAGCAGGAACTGGGAAACTAGTCAGGATCAAGGGAAAGATGAACGGAGCAAAGTACAGAGAGGTCCTTGATGAAAACCTGCTCCAGAGCGTTCTGGACCTCAGACTGGGGCGGAGGTTCACCTTCCAATAGGACAACGACCCTAAGCACACAGCCATGACAATGCTGGGATGGCTTCATGACAAGTCTGTGAATGTCCTTGAGTGCCTCAGCCAGAGCCCAGACTTGAACCCAATTGAACATCTCTGGAGGGACCTGAAAATAGCTGTGCGTCGACGCTCCCCATCCAACCTGACAGAGCTTGAGAGGATTTGCAGAGAAGAATGGGAGAAATTGCCCAAATACAGGTGTGCCAAGCTTGTAGCCTCATACCCAAGAAGACTTGAGGCTGCAATCGCTGCCAAAGGTGACCCAGCACTAATTTCTGCAACACACCAACTTCCAATCTTAAAAGCAATCCTCCATTACTACCCTCTGACTCCCTCCAACAAGCCAATTTTGTATCCAATTGCAAATTATTATTTTTTCCACTCTCACATTATGCCCTCCAGATGTAGACTTGCCAACCCTGGGAAAAAGGCCATTACAAACCCGTATCTATGTCTCTCACAATTTACTAAACCTCCATAAGATAATCCATCAGCTTCCTTCACCCCAGCAAAAACAAAAGAATCAGCCTATCTAGTCACTGCTTTTTCACTCAAGCCCTCCAATCTCGGCAACCACTCATAGACCTGTTCTGCACCCTTTACAACTTAATGGTATCCTTTCTATAGCTAAGTGATCAGAACTGCACACAATGCTCCAAGTGTGGTCTCACCAACATCTTGCATAGTTGTAACATAATATCCCCACTCTTGACTGATGATGGCACACATACCAATACCTTTTCACCACCTTGTCTACCTGAGTCACCACTTTCAGGTAACCATGTACTTGCACCCCCAAGTGTACTTGTACCCCCAAATGTTCCACAATACTTTTCAGAACTCTGCCATTTATTGTGTAAACCCTGTACTGATTTAACTTGCTAAAATGCAATACTTTCCACTTGTCCAAGTTAAACTCTGCCATTCCTTTGCCCACTTTCCCAGTTGACCTAGATCCTGCTGTAATCTTAAATAACCTTCTTCATTATTCACCATACTCCCAAGTTTGGTGTCACCTGCAAACTTACTAAGCAAGCCAACTATATTCTTATCCAAATTATGAATTTATATGATTAACAACAGAATTAAATAACAATCCCCCATTACTACCATCTGACCCCTACTACCAGGCTAATTGTATTCAATATCCTACCTCACCCTGAATCCCAGGTGGCCTAACTTTCCAGATTAGCCTATCATGTAGCATCATGTCAAAAGCATTGCTAAAATCCATGTAGACAACTGCTCCAACCTTGCCAATCCTTTTGATCATCGCTTCAAAAAGCTCAATAAAATTCTTGAGACGCAATTCCCCACACAAAACCATCCGGACTATTATCAATCAGTCCTAGGTTTTCCAAATGCATGTAGATCCTGTCTCTCAGTATCACCTCCACTGATGTTAGGTTCTACAGCCTGCTTGCAGTTCCCTTATTGTCTTTGCAGTTCTTCTTCAATAAAGACACAAAATTAGCCACCCCCACCCCAGCCTTCCAGTACCTCACCCGTTGTTATCAATGATACAAACATTTCTGCCAGGGATCTCTGCCCCATAATTTCTTCCCTGGCCTTCCACAATGTCCTATGAAATACCTGGTCAGGTCCATGGAATGTATCCACCTTACTGCGGTTTAACACTATCGGGATCTCCTCTTTCATAATGTTAATGTATTTCAAGACATCACTATTATTATCCTTGATTTACATAGGCTGCGTACTCTCCCCTCTCCTCTACTCTCTCTACACCAATGACTGCTAATCCACTGACTCCTCTGTCACGCTTCTCAAGTTTGCGGACGACACAACCCTGATTGGACTGATCCAGGATGGGGAGGAATCTGCCTACAGACAGGAAGTGTCAAAGCTGGCGTCCTGGTGCCGTAGCAACAACCTAGAGCTCAATGCTCTTAAGACAGTGGAATTGATTGTAGACTTTAGGAGAGCTCCCCTTCCCTTCATCCCACTCACCATCAACAACACCACAATCATATCTTTGGAATCTTTTAAGTTCATGGGAACCATCATCTCCAAGGACCTTAAGTGGGGGGACCTTAGCACCTCAATAAACCATCGACTCCACAGTCAAAAAGGCACAACAGAGGATGTACTTCCTGCAGCAGGTGAGGTAGCACAATCTGCCACAGGCAATGATGGTCCAATTTTATACGGCCATCGTAGAGTCTGTCCTCGCCTTCTCCATCATGGTCTGGTTTGGCTCAGCCACCAAGCACAACACCTGGAAGCTGCAGCGAATCATCTGATCAGCTGAGAAGGTTGTTGGCTGCAACCTTTCCTCCATTGACAAACTGTACTCTGCAAGGGCCAGGAAGCAAGTGGGTAAGATCATCTCTGACCCCTCTCACCGTGGCCCAAACTCTTTGAATCACTTCCCTCTGGAAGGCGACTCCATACTGTTAAAGCTGCCACAGCCAGACATAAAAACCGCTTTTTTCCACGAGTAGATATTATTGAGTAACCCTACTCAATAACCAAAAAGCTGCAGCCTCCTTTTGCTCTGTTATTTTATTTAATTCACATGTTTAATCAATAATGTTTTATTATTGTTTAATGTTTTATGTATCATTCTTAACTGTCACTGTATGTCATGTTGTCACTTGTGGGCGGAACACCAAGGCAAATTCCTTGTATGTGAATACTTGGCCAATAAACGTATTAATTAATTAATTCATTCATTCATAGCTTTCATGGCCTTCTTTTCAATTGTCAAGTCAAGAGTGATTTATTGTCATGTGCCCCAGACAGAACAATGAAATTCTTACTTGCAGCAGCACAACAGAATATGTAAACATAGTACACTGTAAACAATATAATATACGAAAAAAAAGTATATATGCACACACGCACACAAAAAACAATGAAACAATAATAGTGCAATAATATCGATAATAGTCCATGTAGTTCAGAGCTTATTAGAAGTTGTAGTGTTTAATGGCCTGATGGCTGTAGGGAAGAAGCTGTTCCTGTACCTGGACGTTACAATTTTCAGGATCCTGTACCATCTTCTCGTTGGCAGGCTCAGGAAATACAGAAGTATGCTGAATGAGTTAAGTTATTCTTTAATGTTTTGGGAATTGTACACTCAAGTATATATGGTGTCTTTTTTATTAGATCATCAAAACTTAGAAAAAAATTATGGAACCAAGAGTTCTAAAAGTAGCGGATAGAGCATTGGTTAAGGTGTTTATTTCTTCATTGCAACATCCTTGGAGCATGGAAGAAAACTGGAGATCGCGGAGAAAACTCACGCAGGTCATAGGGAAAAAGTACTAACTCCGTACAGACAGCACCCGCAGTCAGGAGTGAACCCGGATCTATGGATCGAAGGCAGCAACTCTATTGCTGTGCCTCCGTGCAGCCGATTGCTCGCTCAACACTTCGTCACACCAACAATCTTGGGTTGATGATGCTGCCTTCAGGAAGGAGGAAAATAAATCCTCCCTGTGAAAGCAGAAAGCATTGAGCTGTAGATTGAGAAATATATTAGCCAGCAGGACCTGGAAAAATGTGGAAGTGAAGTAATTAAGAGCATTGGTGACAATAACCCTGCAACCAACGCAGTTCCAGCACAGATTTCTGAATGGTGCCTGGATTTCTGATGTCCGGAGATGCCAAACATGTGCCACGATCACCATCACCTTACCAGACTTTAATCTCCTCTGATCTTTGGGAGGTGGAATGTGCTGCCTAAGCACACTTGAGAAATGGTTCTCCAAGCCACAGGCTTCCTGCATATCCTTTCCGGCATCCGGATGTCATCCTTGCTCTTGGCCCCTTACTCCATGCTCCTCGTCATACGCCGTCACATTGTAAACAACAATGAAAACGCGACTGCACCCTTCACCCAACATTTGTAACTGCATTCTTTTGGAACGAAGTGAGCTCAGCTCCAATTGACTCCGCAATAAATTTTAAAGAAATCGATATATCTTTAAAAGACCATAAGCACAAGAGGGGTCAATCGACAATAGACAATAGGTGCAGGAGTAGGCCATTCGGCCCTTTGGGCCAGCACCGCCATTCACTGTGATCATGGCTGATCATGAGAAGGCTTTTGTTTTCTCATGCAAGATTTATACAAATTTTAAGAGATTCATTTCCAAGGGGGAAGCGGTTATTTGGGTGTTGTACAGTGACCAATGTCACCTTTAACATACTTTATACTCTGCACGGGACTGTCATGTGCACAAAAGCAATCAATGCAACAAGGCTGTATTTTACAATCAATGTTATATTTGAAATCATTAACACAGCAATTTAAAAGCATACACCACACAAGTGACTTTGTTTCTTCCAATATGCCACATGTTATTCACTACTCAGCATGACCTGTCATTTTGACAGCCTTATCTTATACAACAACTGTAAAATGGGTGTGACATCCTTGATGGAAATAAGCTTAAATCCAATTTCATGCTGTGTATATGACTCTTGAGTTATATCGCCAATTTTGGGTCACAATATATTAAATCAACAGTATGGCGATTGTTTAAAATCTGGTTCATGGTTTGAAGAAAAGTGAAATTCTGAACAACTTAACAGAAATTGAGGTGGCAACTGTGTTTAAATCCAGCTTTTATTCCTTAAACTGTTGCAACTGTTTGAGAAACGGAGCGTGAAGCTTGTCCCATGCAACTTTATAAAGCATTTTGTGATTTGTATGTCAGTAATAATATCAACTGAAGCTGGCCCTTTTCACACAGTCAGTTTAAGCTTTTAAATACGTACTGACATGGCAATCTCTGCCAAACATGTGCAATCTGTGAAAGTAAAATCTCAGAATTTACAAAAATAGAACTCGGGACTACATACGGTGGATGGTTGTGTAATAGTTTAATACAGGACAGATGTACTTTTTAATGCTCCATTCCCTACAAAACACATTAAGCTTATGGCTTAAATAAAAACCCAAAGAAACACAAATTTCCTAGTCATTAATCTGCTGACTAGAAATAGCTCTGTTAAGCAGAGGCAATCACTATATGCTAAGAGGTCTTGCAAGCTATAATGCCATTTTGAATTACTGGACGGTTATCATGGTCTTTGCTGGAGACCAAAGAAACTGCCGATGCCAGAATCTGGAGCACAAAACAAATTGCTGGAGGAATTTAGCGGGTCAAGGAACTCCAGCAGTCTGTTTTTTTTTTCCATAGTCTTTGTTACTCATTTGCAGTAAATCACTGTTCATGGCTGGTGGGAAAATGCAGGAGGCCATGAGAGAGGATGGTGCCAGGGGCCCATCCTCTGTGGAATGTGGAAGCTTCAATCAAAATGCTTCCACTCTTACCTACTCGACCCTACTCCTTGCCACAACCAACCCCCACCACCCCCCCCCCCCCCACTTATCATTACAAACATGACCACCATATGGTACCTTGCAGCAGATGACCAAGGTGTCCAAGGCCCTGTTTTAAAAGGACTTCCATAATGCCCAAGAATAGCGAGGTGGCATGCCTCAATGTCTACTGACTAGTGGCGTTCATGTCCATAGAGATGAAGTGCTTTGAAATGTTGGTTATGACGTACATCAACTCTGGCCTTGGTAAGAACCTGGACCCACTACAATTCACTGACTGCCTCAACAGATCAACACTGCATGTTCTCCAGAAATTCTGACAGACCCACTGAGTCATTCCAGCACTCCATGTCCTTACGTGTAAATCAGATTCGGCAGTTCCTTATTTCAACATTGCATTGCGGATTCTCCACTGCACTGGATCACTTAAACTTGAAGAACACATACGACCCGCTGCCGTTCGTTAATTACAGCTCAGCGTCCAACACCATCATCCCCACTAAACCTATCATCAGACTCAGGGAACAGGATCTGTGCTTATCCCTATACAATGTGATCTTCGACTTCCTTATTAGAAGACTACTATGAGTGCAAATTGGCAGCAACACTTCCCCCTCAATGACCATCAGAACAGGAGCAGCTCCATGCTGTGTGCTCAGTCCCCTGCTCTACTCTCTCTATACAAATGACTGTGTAGCCAGACACAGCTCCAACGCCATCTTTAAATTCGCCAGTGATATCACAGTTGTTGGACAAATAATGGCTCAACATGAGTCAGAGTACGGGAGGGAGTTTGTTAATCTGATTGAATAGTGCCAGAACAACAATTTTGCTCTCAGTATTAGCAAGACCAAAGATTCATTACTTCAGGAAGGGAAAGCTTGATACATTTTCCTCCTCCTCTTGTTCTTTGTCCAAATACCCCATATATTCCTTTTCACCCTGGAACAAACCAACCAACCCTACCATGTCCTCTGGATAATCCATAATGGATTGGGATTTGGATCACCACTAATATTGATATGCCAGTGTGTGCATAAAACAGCAATGAAAGCAGCTAAATAACTTTTGCTTCATTCGACAGCTGTGCAGAAATATTTGGATTTTGAGGATCTTGGTCATATTAGAGCTGGATACTGCGGGACATCATTATTTCTTGCACTTCTCTCCAAGTGACAATAGAAACTGCTAACGTGCACGGTGATACAAAAAATTTACAAGGCTCATCTGATGCATATTGTGTAGAATTATAGGGGCGGCACGGTGGCGCAGTGGTAGAGTTGCTGTCTTACAGCGCCAGAGACCCGAGTTCGATCCTGACTGCGGGTAATGTCTGTGTGGAGTTTGTACGTTCTCCCCGTGACCGCGTGAGTTTTCTCTGAGATCTTTGGTTTACTCCCACACTCCAAAGACGTACTTGTTTGCAGGTTAATAGGGTTGGTATAAATGTAACATTGTCCCGAGTGTGTGTTGGATAGCATTAGTGCGCGGGGATCGCTGGTCAGTGCGGACTCAGTGGGCCGAAGGGCCTGTTTCTGCGCTGTATCTCTGAACTAAACTAAAACTAAAAATGATACTGCAAACACAAACCCCACAAATCGTTAAAATAGATCTTATGTGAAGAGATCCTTCAGCATTATAAGCTCAATGCTGTGCAGGCCACTGCCAAAGAGTCCCCAAGGCCCGTCAACTGCCAGGTAAGTGCCATCTTTAACTTTTCATTATTACCATTTGACTCAGCCTGTCCCTCTCTCACTGGCAATATCCTCAGCTCACAGCCCAATCACCTATCTGACCTTTCAATAGTCCTTGTTCCAAAAGTTGAAAATTTGAAATGAAAAACAATATGTTAAAAATAATGGTGTCTCGAGGAGTCTTTGTCTGCTGTGAACAAAATGCAGGAAATAAACACGCAGGAGCTGTAGTAATTGACAAAGTAAGTGTTGCATTATCTTTTGTGCAAGGAGATAGGAACAGGACTGGAAAGAGAGTCACAATCAACAGGACTTTCATGAGACCTCATCTGATATGTTGTGAGAATAACGGAAATCTCTCCAGTGAGTTGCCTTTTCTGAGCAGTATTCATATGCAGCTCGCGTAAATAACGTCAAGAATGCCCAATTATAGGAAATGGCTGAAAAGTACCATTCCAGTGAAGGCAAGTGCATGCATGACATTTAAACCTGATTGCTTTTACTGAGGGCAGGAGGGCACATTAAATAGTATTATAGGCACATTGCTGAATTCTTAATGATTTAATTGATTAATGACTTTTGAAGCAGGGTGGAATGTGCCCTTGTTGCCACCGTACCAGCACATGCACCTGAGCAAAGAAAATGCCTTTGCATGGGCATTGGTGGCGTCATTCAAGTTCACCCACATGAGATCTGGAAGAAGCTTTGCGCTATTGAATAAACATGTTCATGTTCATATTAATAACATCTGTAAAGCTGAACACAGGAGAGTGAAGCTGGTTAATAAGGCCATTGTAACATGCTTTAATCAGCCTCCATTTTGATACAGAATTCACAGGGTTATTCATTGCTACCATACAGCTGCACAGCTGAGTAAAGTCTTGGTATTCCCATTGATTGACGAGCAGTTCATCATTAATACTTGGAAAAGACACAAACTGAACAAATGCTAAATGCAAATAAAACCCACGTAATTGGGCAGAACAAAGAGTCAACTCTGAGCATTAGTTCCCATTTCTAAATAATCAGAACAAAGGAGCAATGTTCTAAAAATAAAATACAGAATTCTTAACAGAAACAGAGAAAGCAGAACAAAAGAGGTTACCGAAAATATATACAAAAATGGCTCTTCCTGAATAATGTCTTAATCTTTGTAATGAATCGTGCAGATTTAGTTTTATAAACTAAAAAAGTAATTTTAATTGATTTTGCCCTCAAAGTGAGATTTAATAAAAAATTACTGTTCTAGGCCAGCCTAAGAACTGCAAGCAAGCATGCGTACAGCAGGCTTAATGTGATGCATAATTCACTGTGCAAAAGTAAATATTTTATTTATTATACAGAACTTTAACCTTTGTGCTATTACTCAAAACAATCCATGACCTTTAGACCAGTGTTTTCAGGATGGACAATAGATGACCATGAAAAAATTATGCTGGAATTGCATCACAGCTCAATCATGATTTTATAAAATGTATGAATATTTTGGCTGGGTATTGTTCAACAGGTCCCCAAAATATTAATCCATAACTATTGTCCATGTCTATTTTAGACACTGCAGCACTTGATCTATATTTTTGTCTTTTTTTTCTTTTCCGTTTCCCATAGCAGCAATGTTTCCCTTCACCACACACAACATTGCGAATTGTAGATGGTTTGGGGAGCAGGGAAGTCAGCATAAGGTTTTTGAAGACAACTATAATATTTGTTTAATTTTCAGCATTGGAAATATCAGCTACTTAATCCACATGCTTTGTGTAGAAGCTTGTCAGAGGATTTTATTTTAACACCAAATGGAGTATTGCAACAAGAATAAATGCTCCGAAGGAGAATTAAACATTAAATAATCAAGGAAAGATAAGGCAACGTTTGGATGTGGAGTATCCAATTAACAATGAATGAAAGTGTGCACATATGCAAGAGGCACCAGTGTCCTATAGTTCAGTGGCAGCGATTGGGATGAGTATGATTTTGCACTGAAAATGATATGGGTTGAACAATTACCCATTTATCCTGGAAATTAGCTCCACTCTAACAAAACAAAAAAAGATTAAAAGGAGAGTTGACGTAATGACCCAGACCTGCCGAATCCCTGAAATTGACTGTGTACTTCATCCAACGGCAAGAAGGATGGTTTATCATCACCTAGCAGGTGTAGATAAAAAAAAATCAAATTCAGAGGCTGCCAAATTTGAGAAGGATTCTCCACAGACTCTCTCAGTTGATAGAGTAAAAGCCCTTACTAAGGTCAAAGACGAGCAGATTTGTTGGTTATAGCTGCTTCCGTTGTTTTTCTTGACCTTCTCATGTATTGAAGATCATGTCTGTTGTAACTCTTAAAGGGCAGAATCCACGCTGTGATTCGGGCAGCAGCTTTATACAGTCATTGGAAACAGGCAGTAAATGAGGATAACAACATTGTATGTGACAGACAGCGGGAACAGCCTTTGGTAATTACTGCAATCAAAATTGTTATTTTCTGTCTTGAAGATGCAATCTGTGAAAGGGCCCTGGCATGTGTTTCCAGATTTGTAATGAGAATTGATAACTTTAATTTAGTTACTTTTAATTCCTTTTTCTCCTCTGTTTCCAATACCATCAACTTCTCCAAAACCACTAAAATGTGCTCCATAAAGCACTTCCGTTATCTGTCATACTTCCTATTTTGCCCATCACATTTTATTCATGAGATCCCTATTATTAAAAGCATGACCTCTGATGATTCACTGTATTGGGAAATTTGCTGGTGTATTATTAAAACTAAAGAGTTAGCAGCTGGTTTCATTTTCAGCAGATAGTTGCAATTTGCATTTATTGGACCAAACATTCTGAACTTTTGTGTTTATTGTCTGTGTCTAATTAAAGTTAAAAATGTAAACGATTTCAGCTAAATGCTAATATCAACCTATTTCCCTCTAAATTGCCAATGAATGTGGGAGTAAAACAAACATAAGGAAGGCAACAGATGATTAGACTTTAAACTGCTAATTATCTTAATTTGCAGAACTTCTGTGTGCTTTGTGAGTGTCTTTCTCACCGTCACTTCAGGAACCTGTGTGGAAAACCCAGTATCACAATTTTCATTCTGGTCGTCTCATTTTCCTTTTGAGATGATTGCATTATATTTTGTTATTATCAATTGCATCTTCAATTTTGATTATGGTCCACCAAATCTTCTTGCAAGTGCAACACTTTATTTTTCATAATTGCCATACTAGGGAAAAAAGTCTTCCACAAATATCTAGTTTAGTCTAAAGATACAGAATGGAAACAGGCACTTCGGCCCATCGAGATTTACAGCCAAGTTTACAGAAGCCAATTAAACTACAAACCTGCACCTCTTGAGAATGTGAGGAAATTAGACCATCCGGAGGGAATCCGCGCAGTCACCGGGAGAATATACAGACACCATCCGTAGTCAGGATCGAACCTGGGTCTCTGGCACAATGAGGCATCAAATCTTCTGCGACGCCACTGTGCTGCCTTGTATGTGGGTATTTACTGAATATACATAACTATTATTAAACATTCTGCATCCCCTATTGTACCACTGCTCCTCACCCACTACAATGCCACAAAGGAAAACTATACCTATTTGAGAGTGCGTCTGCCCCTGCCTGAGGTGCTTTGTAAAATATTTACAGTTTTACAGATTTGCTCAGCATATAGACAGACATTGGATTGGAAAGGCAATATGTTATGTTAATAGAAATACCATGCATGCTCTCAATGATTTCTAAAGTGTTGCCTCACATTCGAGTAGAATGTGACCAGCAGCTTAAAAAAGAACCTGGATAAAATGTATCCAATGTGATGTAGATTCAAGATAACACCTGAAAAGAATAGGAAACACTGAAGATAGAATAAATGAGGACCCACTGAGCATAAAAAGTTGTTGGAACAGTCACTTGTAGGCATTTCTAAGCTAACATTGAGTAGGTCAGTAGGGTAAACCAATCTGAAGTTTGCAGGGTGAGAAGCGTCCAGACTCTGCAAAATCTCCCCCAACTGCTGAGCCCCCAGAATAAACCTGAGACCACCAGCACCTCCTCTCAAGGCAAGGATGAACTGCAGGAAGAAGCCTGATATCGTCACACCTCCTCCTTTGAAGACCAGGACTGAGTTGCCGGACAACTCTGAGTTCAACTAGCGCCACCGCATATGCGCCTTGATGACAAGGGACAGCGCCCCCATGCAGTCTAGGACATTCGTACCAATGTAAATAAAATAAATCACATGAGTTCATCCTAGTGCGAGTGTCGGTGTGGTCACTGCCGAATCCACCATCATCCCCAATGCCACAGGGGAAGGATTTATTAGAAACCTGAGGCAACTTTTTTCCTCAGAAGGTAAGAGTTATATGGAATAGCTGCCACAGGAGGTAGGTGAGGCAGGTACTATATTGGCATTTGGACAGGTTTATGGATAGACATAGAAACATAGAAATTAGGTGCAGGAGTAGGCCATTCGGCCCTTCGAGCCTGCACCGCCATTCAATATGATCATGGCTGATCATCCAACTCAGTATCCTGTACCTGCCTTCTCTCCATACCCTCTGATCCCCTTAGCCACAAGGGCCACAACTAACACCCTCTTAAGGATAGGAAAGGTTTAGATGGATATTGGCCAAATACGGGCAGGTGAGGCTAGTGTAGGTGGGGCATCTTGGTCAGCATGGACAGGTTGGGCAGAAGAGCCTGTTTCCATGCTGTATAATCTATGATTCTGTGAAATGTGACAAAAACCACAACTATTACAACTACTACTGTATAAAAAGACAACAAATGTCATGGTTTATTTGAACAAGGCTTTGGAGTGTTTCTCCCTTCTTGAATATTCCAATACAACTTCTTAAACAACCCAAAGTTATATATACCTAACAGTGAAGTTACGCCCAAATTAGCTCTAGCTTTTGACTGGAAAGGCCCCATAAGATATAAATGAAAACAAAAAGTGATGAAACAGTCAGCAACATCTGCACAGAGAGCCAGAATGAACATTTTAGGTCAATTATCTCTCATCAGGACTGCAGACAGTGTGAGTTAAAGGTCTTTTCCCTGCAAAGGGAGGGTGGAATGAAGAAATAACTAAATAGAAGGCCTGTGGAGACGAACAAACATCCTCACCGTCAACAGTGTGGTGGTGGAAATGATTGGGAGCTATTTGGAAACAAATAGTTAAGACTTTACATTTAAATAATTTGTCACTTAACCTACCGATTATGAATAATCCTTTATTTAAGCCCTCTATATTAGATAGGGGGTTTAGACATTGGGATGATTTAGGAATTAAAAGGATAGAACACCTGTACAGAAAGGGAAAATTTCTTTCATTTCAGGAGTTACAAGATATTTATGGATTGCCATCACATAATTTGTTTAGGTATTTACAAATTAGAGATTATATTAAGTCTAACACACAAGATTATAAAAATAAAGAACCAGGATTATTAGATGAATTGTTTAATAAACACCCAAACACAGAAAAATTAATAGCTTATATATATAATATTATTTTGGATAGGGAGAATCCAACAACAGAAATATATCGCCAAGCTTGGGAAAATGAAATAGGATTATCTATAACAAAAGAAACTTGGGAAGAAAGTTTACAACGTATACATCGTTGTTCGTTAAATGCTAGGCATACATTGATACAATTTAAAGTATTATATAGATTACATTATTCAAAAACTAAATTAAATAGAATTTTTCCTAACGTTTCTCCTATTTGTGATAAATGTCAGAATTTAGAGGCTAATTTAATACATAGTTTTGTAACGTGTTCAAAACTTAGGTATTATTGGACAGAAATCTTTAGAGTCATTTCTGAAGTTCTTAGAGTTAAACTGGATCCAGATCCAAAGTTAATAATATTAGGAATTCCGGACTCAAAATTGGTATTAACAGTAAATCAAAGAAATTTCTTTGATTACTGTTTGATAATAGGGAAAAAAATAATATTGAAATTTTGGAAGGGAACATTAACCCCCATAATTAAAATGTGGACAGCAGAGATGTTGGAGACATTGTATTTGGAAAGAATCAGATTTGTCCTAATGGACAAATGTGAAATCTTTGAACAAATATGGTCTCCATATATACAATATTTGAAGGGATAGCTGTTCTTGGCATTACAACTCAATGGGTACTCGACAGGATTTGATGAAAATAATTCATTTTCAAACTGGGATTTGTATACATGTCTCTACAATAGGATGATATTATCATTTGTAATATTTTTATTTACAATGTATTTTGTTGCTTCTCTTTTAAATATATATATACCTTTTATTGTTTTTAAAGGGGAAATATATATATATTGAATAGATATATATTAACTAGTGTTTTTTCTCTTTTTTTTCTCTTTTTTCTTTCTCTTTACTTTTTTTTATATATAATCAAAATTATTATTTAATCACAACCTTTGTTGATTTAAAACTTATTCTTTTTTCTTTTTCTCTCTATTTCTAAAAAACAGAAGATAATAATAATCAATGTGATATTTGTACAATTACTGATTTAAGTTGGTATTTGCAAATTTGTTTTATCATTGTGAAATGTTTACTTCTAATAAAAATATTAGTAAAAAAAATAAAAATAAAAAAGGAAATGATTGGGAGCCTCAAGTGCCTTGGCCTTAATATTACCAATGATGTGTCATGGACCAACCAACCTGAGGCAACAGCCAAGAAGGTACACCAAGGCCTCTACTTCCTGAGAAGATTCAGAAAATGGGGCATGTTTCCAATTACTCTTACAAACTTCTATAGATGCACCATAAAAAACATACTGTCGGGTAACATCACAGCTTGATTTGGGAACAGCTTTGCCCAAAATGAATATTCTTATTCCAAAACTTTTACATAGCCTCAGATGTCTCTATTTATGTCATCAGCTATTTCTGTTTTCCCTCCTGCAAAAACATAATTTTGTGCCTCTATAATTCTAACTTCTAACTCCATCAATACAAAAACATGAATATCAACACAAGAATAGAAAACTGTCCTATACTATCTATGGAAAGACATTTACATCCACGATTTGGAAACATGCAACTGAGAAAAGAGATAATTATATATCAAGAACTGCATTTTGCTGTGCTTAGCACGTGCCCCCGCTAACCTATACAGACATGAATAAAGATATAAAGATATAAAGCAATAAACAACATAATCAATTACTCCTCCTTCTATGTTTATTCTTTTTCATCATGTTCTATGTTATTAAAGTGCAAACTGGCCTCTGATGTCCAATTCCAATCTCCATCCATCATTGGCAATACTATGCCAATGTGGAGCAATTGGGACATCAGTAATATCAAGATGTACTTTTGCAACCTTGTCTACTGCATTCGATGTTTCCGATGCAGTCTCCTTTACATTGGTGAGAACAAGCACAGACTAGGTGAAAGTCAAAGCCTGCTGGATCACTTGGTTGCTGACCATCCCCTTCAATTTCGGCCTCCTCCATTGCCAGTGAGGCCACATGCCAACTGATGGAGCAGCGCATCATATTCTGCCTGGATAACTTACAACCCAACTGTATGTATACTCAAATCTCTAATTTCAATTAATACCCTCTCTAATTTCCCTCTCTTTGACACCACTCCTCTCTGCACCCCAGAGAACACACATTTCTTGGACCATCCCCTACCAGCCGAGTCTCTTTGCTCCCTTCCCCTCCTTCATAGGCTCAGTTCTACTCCCTGTCCCACACTCTCCTTTAATTTGCCCTCTTTGCCCTCCGCTAGCCCCCACCACCCACATCCTCCTTCCAGGTTTACATTTCACTCCTCTCCTTAATTGACATTATTTTACCTCCTTTTCATTTCTAGCGTTTGTCACATACTCCACCCATCTACCAATCAGCCCCCACACCCTACCTGTAATCATGTATCACTTGCCAGGCTTTGTCCCTCCCCCAACTTCCAGCTTTCACCCGCTCCCGACCCCAATCTGTCTGAAAAATGGCCCTGACCCAACACATTGTCTGTGAATTCCCTTCACAGATGCTGTCTGGCCACTGAGTTCTTCCAATACTTTGCATATGGCACATAGAATGGTACAGCACAATGTGTGTGCCAAACCAGACCAAATCCTATCTGCCTGCGCAGCATCCATATCCCTCCATTTTGTGTGTATCCATGTGTCTATTTAAAAGCCCCTTAAAAGCCACTATCGTATCTGTCTACACCACTATCCCTGCTACGCAATCCTGGCACTCACTATTCTCTGTGTAAAAAAACATGCCCTGTCAAGTCAAGTCAAGTCAAGAGAGTTTTATTGTCATGTGTCTCAGATAGGACAATGAAATTCTTGCTTGCTGTACCACAACAGAATATGTAAACATAATACAGAACAGGAGATAAAAGTTCAGTATGTCTATATACCATAGACCATATATATACACAATAGATAAATGGAAAAAGTGCAAAAGGCAGTTATTGTTCAGAATTTGTTTGATGTGGTGTTTAATAGCCTGATGGCTGTGGGGAAGCAGCTGTTCCTGAACCTGGGTGTTCCAGATTTCAACCTCCTGTACCTTCTTCCCGGTGGCAACGGAGAGATGAGTGTGTGGTCGAGATGGTGTGGGTCTTTGATGATGTTGGCAGCCTTTTTGAGGCAGCAAATGCGATGATCCTTTCGATGGTGGAGCCGATGATGGACTGGGCAGTGGTCACTACTTTCTGCATTCTTTCCGCTCCTGGACGTTCAAGTTGCCGAACCAAGCCATGATGCAACCAATCAGTACGCTCTCCACTGTGCACCTGTAGAGGTTCGAGAGAGTCCTCCTTGACATACCGACTCTCTGTAATTTATATGGATGCTCACAGCCTGGTTTGAGAACAGTTCCATCCAAGAATGCAAGAAATTGCATGGTTGTGGTCATAGCCCAGACCATCGGACAAACCAACCTCCCTTTCACTGACCCCATCTGCACTGCATGCTATCTCGCCAAGGCCAGCAACATAACCAAGGACTGGTCTCACCCTGGACAGCCCCTGTTCCCTCCTCTCCCATCAGTCAAAAGGTACAGAAGGTGCATATTCCCAGATACAGGATCAGTTTCTTCCCAGCTGTTATCAGGCAACTGATCGGTCCTCTCATCAGCTGGAGTGCAGTCCTGATCTCCTATGAACCTCACTTGGGACCTTTGAACTATCTTGAGATCGACACAAAATGCTGGAGTACCTCAGTGGGTCAGACAGCATCTCTGGAGAAAAGGAATAGGTGATGTTTTGGGTTGAGAAATATGATGTGCTGTTTCTTCAGACTGAGTCAGGGGAGAAGGAAACTAGAGATATGAAAAAGTACAGAATGCATCAGAGTCTGCACCAATAGCCAAAGAGCAAGAAGAGAGGCAAAACCCTCTTCGGCACCAATAGCCAAAAGAGGGCCAATTGAAGAGGGCCAATTGAAGAGGGGCAAAACCCTCCCCTCCCTCGCCCTCTTTACCCCCTCCCCCTCTACCCACTCCATCTCCCTCTCTACCCACCTCTCCCTCCCGCTCTGCCCCCCTCCCTCTCTGCCCCCCTCCTTCTCTACCAACCCTCCCTCTCTGCACCCCCCCCTCCCTCTCAATCTCCCCTCCCTCTCTACCCTTCCCCCCCCTCTCTACCACCCATCCTATATCCCCCTCCCTCTCTGGGGATTGAAGACGTGGGGTGAAGAGGAGAAGGAGGGAGTGTTGGGGATGAAGAGAAATAAGCTGCGCCAGCGCAGTTGGGGCCTATGTGTGAGTGGTGCAATATTGCGTTGGGGAACGGCTTGCTTTGGAGGAACGGGTGAATGGTGGAATTTTGCGTTGGGGTCTGCAATTGTATGATACTAAAACTCTTTGTCTTGTTTGTCGCTGTGCGTGTGTGTGTGTGTGTGAATAACTGGTTAATTCCTATTTTCTTCCAAACGCTAGGCCACAGCCTTCCCATTTTCACGCATTCTACTCACATTTTTCCTGTCGAGGTGGTAAACCTCTTCCCGTCGCATTCCCAACTATATTTCTGAATTTTTTAATCATTTAAAGTTTTAAAAACAGCCCGAAAACTCAGCCATTTTGGAAAAAAAAAACGGAGTGACGACACAATGCACTCGCAAGGCAGGACTGGACACTGCGGGAGGGAGGGGCACTCCAGCGCTTGTGGGGCGGCTGCCGGCGCCCGACACCTGGTGGCGAGGGTGGTGCCACGGGCCCTGGCTGGAGCGGAGCCTGGTGCTCAGGCTGGAGAGAGAGCCGGGTCTGGGGCTTGGGATGGGGCCGTGACCGGGGTTGAGAAAGAGGCCGCCGCTGGAACCAGGGATAAGCCTGGGTCCAGGGTCAGGGATGAGCCCGGAGATGAGGTCGTAGTCTGCACTGGAGCCCAGGCAGCGGCTAAGCTGATGGCTGGAGTCCACAGCCAGGGCCGGGCCAAGTACAAGAACCAGGCCGAGATCCAGGCCCTGATGCTGCTCTACGACCTGGGTAGGTCCTGGGGCAGGGAATGGGAGTGAGGGGAGGAGGATGAGGGAAATGAGGAGGAGGGAAATGGGGTGGGGAGTGGGGTGGTAGAGGGAGACGGGGGGGGGGCTGTCGAGGAGGAAGATGTGGAGGGGTGGGGGAAGGAGATGCCCCCTCTATCTACACTCACTCCCACCCTCTCTACCTCCCTGCCTCTCTATCCACACACCTCTCCCTCCCTCCCCCTCCCTCTCTACCCTCCCTCCCGCCCACTCAACCCCCTCCCTCTCCCTCTACCCCCTCCCTCTCCCTCTACCCCCTCCCCCTCTACTCCCTTCCCCTTGCTCTCCCCTTCTACCCCCTCCCTCTCTACCCCCTCCCTCTCCACCGCCCTCCCCTTACCTCTCTGCCCCTCTCCCTCTCTGCCCGCTTTCCTCTCTAACCCACTCCCCCTCTACCACCCCTCCCTCTCTACCCCCCCTCCCCTCTAGGGATTGAAGAGGGAGGGTGAAGAGGAGGAAGAGGGAGTGCTGGAGGATGAGGAGAAATGGGCCGTGCCTGCACAGTTGGGGGCTATGCATGAGGAGTGCAATATTGCGCTGGGGGAACGTCTTGCATTGGGGGAACGGGTGAGTGGTGGAATCATGCGTTGGGGAGCAGACCCAATGGGTCTGCACTTGGTCTAGTAGACCATAAAATGTAAAGCTCGAAGGATCCTTTTGCAGAACTCATGGATTTTACAAAATCCCACTGTTTACTATTGCTATTATAAAATTAATATTTGCTGATCAACAATCACCAGTAATTGTTCAGTTCTGTTTCAGAACTTGGTGTAGTGGGATTTGAATTCAGATATTTAGCATTGTTAGGCTGATGCCATCCTTGAGGTTATAACAATGAACAAATATAAATCATACTAGGTAATCATCTTCTTCCGACCATATAAACCTAATGGAATCAAATGATATTTGTAATCACTTTAAATGGTTATTATCCAAGTAATGAGCTTAAACAATATGTGGACATTTCAGTTAGATGCTTATTCTTATGCTTATTCTCTTTTTTTGTACAAGCAATCTTCATATGCTATTCTTTGTTGCCCAATATATTGGAAAGAGAAAATAACATATTAAGATTGCTTGTACAAAAAAAGAGAATAAGCATAATTAGGCATTCATTCCAGCAACACTCCAATATTTAACACCAGTGTAAAACACCATTCATTAAATAGTCACAAAGTCAGTCATAGAGTCATACAGCGTGGCAACATGCCCTTCAGCCCAACTTGCCCTCACCAAATAACATATCCCATCAAAATTAGTTCCATCTGCCTGCGTTTGGCTCATATCCCTCTAAGCCCTGTTCCATCCATGTGCTTGTTTAAATGTTTCTTAAGCAATGCGATAGTACCTTCCTCAACTACTTCACTCGGCAGCTCTTTCCATACACCCACCGCCCATTACCGGGTGGCGCCAGCAATAGGCTGCCTCGCCAACAGTCTCTCTGTCCCTTCCTTCTTTGTTATTTTAATAGTATGTTAAATGTATGTTTTTAGTGTTCTTTAGCTTGTTTTATGTGGGGGTTGGGGGAAACTTTGTTTTTATTCTCTTACCTCGATGGGGATGCGTATCGTATCTCCGTCTCGTATCTCCTTCCACACTGCGGCCCAACCGAGGAGTTGGCAGCCTTTGATGGAGATCTATTTGGGAGCTCCAACTGCGGGAGCCTGCGGACTTACCATCACGGAGTTCGCAATCCCTTTGCCAGGGATCGACTTCGGAGCTCCAACCGTGGGAGCCAGCGGACTTTAACATTGTGGAGCTCACAGTTTCTGGTCAGAGACCAACTTCGGGAGCTCCAAGCCGCAGGAGCTATGACCACCCTGACATGGGAGCTTCGATTGCCCCAAAGCGGGGACTTCGACCGATGGCTGCAGGAGCTTCGATCGCCCTGATGGATGGTTCGACTGCCCCCACCACGGGAGAATAAAGAGGGAAGAAGATTAGACTATATTGCCTTCCATCACAGTGAGGAATGTGGGGAATCCGCTGTGGTGGATGTTTATGTAAACTTTTATGTAGTAGTGTGTCTTGTTGGTTTTTTTAAGTATGGCTATATGGTAAATAGCATATCACTGTACCTTAATTGGTGCACGTGACAATAAAAGACCTTTGAAACCTTTGTATAAATAAGTTACTCGTCAGGATCCTAACAAATCTATCTCCCTATATCTTAAACTTATGTCCTCTGGTTCTCAGTTTCCCTCCTATGAGCAAGAGATTCTGTGCATTTACCCATTTTATTCCTCTCAGACGAGGAATAGAGGCCTAATCTGTTCAACCTCTCTGTGGTGCCTGGACCCTCGAGTCCTGGCAATATCTTCATAAATCTTCTCTGCACCCTTTCCAGCATGACATCTTTCCTAACATGCTGCCCAAAACTGAATACAATACTCTAGATATGGCCTCGCCATTGATTTATATAACTGCAACATGACCTCCCAACTTCTACACTCAATATTCCGACTGATGAAGGTCAATGTGCGAAGGTTTTTTGTCCACCCAGTCTTTCTGTGAAGCCCCTCTCAAGGAACTATGGGTCTGCACTCCTAGATCCCTCTGTTCTACAACTCTCCCCAGAGCCTACCATTCACTGTGTAGATCTTGCCCATGTTAGTTCCCAAAATGCAACACCTCATATTTCTCTGTATTTAATTTCATCAACCGTTCCTCAGTCCATCTATCGAACCGATCAAGATCCTGCTGCAAATTATGACAGCCATCTTCACTATCTACAATACCACCCACTTATGTGTCACTTATGTTGATTTCTGCAATATAATTTAAAACTTAAAGGGTCATAAGTATGCCAGTTACTTCTAACATGGAACCATATCTTTCAAAATACAGCTGCAATGATTTCAACATCCTTAACTTCAATTGCTTTGCATTCCTGCATACTATGGATATATGTGGCACCCCCTTCATTCTGCATTTCAAATGAAGACATGACCTGATTAATTTCTTGTTTAAAAGAGAGATGCCAAGCAAAATATTTAACAGTAGATGAAGTAAGAATTATAACTTCTATCCATCAGGGAAATAAAACTAAATCAACGCAAGCAGCATAAAATTAATGAACATCCCAATAGAGTATGTAAACAATTTAATCATACCCAGCATTAGAAAAATCTTTTAAGTGACAACAATGTGTGCATTGACTTAATTTGCTGCACAATCTTAATAAAATACTGATATATAACACACTTATTATGCAAGGACTTGTGACCCTGTGCAGTCGGGTGTGCAGATTTGTTTCCAACAGTGAATGTGACACCAGCATTGTCAAATTTGTATTTTATCTCACTGAGACTTTCATAAGATGCCAGTCGATCCCAAGGCAGAAACAAACACATTTAAAGAAAAAACACTTACAATGTAACTATCAGGTAAGTAATGTAAAACCTTCAAAGAAGTTTAAAGATCAGAATCATCAAAAACAGTGGAAAAATAGCAAAGTTTATGCTGCTCACCTGTACGTATTGGAGAACTCATGATTCGATAGTTGCCGAGTACTTCTAATCGGCTACTTCCTATGCAACGGAGCAGAAAGGGGTTGGGTATGCAGCAGCCGTTGTTAAACCAGAAGTACAAAGACTCGCCCCTTTAGTAATGGCTGTGTTCGACACAAAACTGCAAAACCAAGGAGGACCCTAAAGGGAAAATTCACAGATTTACCCTAAGAAACAAAATTATTTCACAGATGAATCGAAGAGTTTCTTTCAACATTATCAATCGGCTAAATGTATGCCAACTGAGGTCATTTGTAATAAAAAATGCCTTTGAACTCCAGTTACTTAAAAGTGCATTTTACTGCAATTCTATCTTCTTTTTGATTGTGAAGTGTGACTTAAGTTAATTGAACACGGGGGGTATTTATTTGAAATCCATATTGTTTGAGTTCACAAGTTCTAAGAACAAAAACCATTTTCATTCCTCTTATTCCTCAAATATCAGTTAATTACATAACAATTTGGATTAATCACTCAACATAGCCAGGCAATAATAGGCCTCCGTCATCTATTATGTCCATGCTAGGATAAAACATTATTGTTGTCTACTTTATCTAAACAAAATGTGTACAGAAGGTCACCTGTTCTCCCTTCAAGAAGGTACAGCACCTACCTAGCACCCTTCCAACTAGAAATAAGAGCAAGCACTGGCAATAACTTTTGTAATTGCCAGTCCTTATCAACAAAGTTGGTAGGAAGGAACTGCAGATGCTGGATAGACACCTAGTGCTGGAGTAACTCAGGAGCTCACGCAGCATCTCTGGAGAAAAGTAATTGGTGTATGCTAACCCCACAAAGAATATTCAGTATTCAGTATTCAGTATTTACTTTAATGTAATTTTCACTGAGTACTTACATACACAGAGGAAACAAAACATTGTTTCTCAACTAGTTAATAAAAACAGAATAAATACATACAACTTTAAAATTAACATCTAAAATAGTAAGATTAAATGAGAACTTACCAGTTTGAAGTTGAGTTATGTTGGTGATTACGTGAAGAAGCCCGTTCAGACCGCATGCGCGTCAATCTTCAAAGCAGCGGTATGAAATCACAAATAACAATTACCGAAGTGACATAGTAAGATGTGTGATTCGAGAACTACCAGATGATCTTTATGAGAGAGGGTTGGGCGTGGAGGGCACGTAATCACCAACGTAACTCCTCATAAAATAAAGATCAAACTTCAAACTGGTAAGTTCTCGTTTAATCTTACTATTTTACTTCAGAGTCACGTGAGTGATTCCGTGAAGGGTTCGAAGCTTTGCGATTTCGTGCTGCAGATCCAAACCTCAGCGTCTCACTGCATTGATTGACTCAGGATGAGTGAATAATCAAAAAATGCATTAAGCATGATATTGATTCAAATGTATTAATGATTTACGTTAATAAAGAAATCAAAAGCAACCCCTGTATCTCAGGGGAGGCTAAAGTGGACACAAAACAGAATGGGCAAAAACACCAGTTCAGTAACCAGCCTATGGTAAAAACATTTAAAATCAATTCAGTTGACCATACTGCGGTGGCGAGGATATGGTCGATGGGAATGTCCATTGCCCTGGCCGCTGACGTTGATGCTGACCTGGTGGAATGCGATATACAATCGTCAGTGTTAATACCTGCATAAACCAGAATCTGCTGCAGCCACCTTGAAATAGTCTGAACCAACCTTCCCTTGTGTGGTTGTTTGTTGATTAATAAACAATGCTGATTCCACACTTCTTAGGATTGATATAATATAGCAAGCCTGCCCTCCCACATAGGCATGAGACCGTGGGGTATCCGAAAAATGATCTTAAATCCTGCCACCCCTGGTCTGCTCTGCTTGTGTAGATCAGAATGTAAATGTAATGGCAACTGCAGCCAATTCCATCCTATCCAGACACAGTGTTTGCAATGTTTGCCCTCGTTGTGCTGATATTAGTGTCATGATGAAGGATGTAGCTGGAACCCCCCGGTGAAGTAATGTTAAAACATTTTCAATAACCAAAGTGCATATTTTTGTTGTGGGAGAACTTGTGTCAAGATCTCTTTTACAACTAGATATCCGGGTTGAACCCGACAGAATGGTACCCGTTTGTTGCAGCTGCAGTGTCTCTATAACTGAATTACTGTCAAATACCATTTAAGAATGAACTGGAAGGCGTCAGTAATCTGTACCGTATTAAATGTAACATTAACATTTAAACAAACCCGCTTCCGATCCCCGCAATAGGAATGTACTGCTTTTTTGGCAGGATGCTACCCCTGCACTCTGTAGTGAGCACATCCATGGCTTGATGTGACAACCTGAGCCGTAAGTCAATCCATTCAGAATGTGTAAGTCAATAATTGTTTTAGTATGCAGAGGCTGGTTTCCTGAACCACAGTTTGAACCAGCAAGTTTTCATTTTTTGGAATAACCGTA
This sequence comes from Raja brachyura, assembly GCA_963514005.1. The sequence continues at coordinate 92,067,501 of OY740782.1, forward strand.
GTATTATTATGCCTGATGAAAGCAGGCAACATGGCTGCTTAGCCAGTCCGACAGTACAAACCCAAAGCGAGGACTCGTTTAAAACCCAGCTAATGAGGCAGAAATGGAGGAAGACATAAAGAACATTCCTCCTTTTGTAGCGAGAATGTATTTCTCCGCTCTGTTCTGCTACATATTTTTGCAATTAGTAAATAAACATGAACCAACATGTCGATATTCGATGTAGCATTGAACCATACTTCATAATACTTTGAGATCCAATACCTATTCTGTGTTGTCATCGATCTGAACTGGATGATAAACTAGTGGGAAAGGAGATCAGGTAAATTAAAAGTCAGTTTTATAACAGGTTGCTATTAACTCCAATCTCTTGCCACAGGGCAGAGTCATAGGCTAATTAATAGTTAAAGGTAAATCCCAATGACCAACAAACAGTTTATCCCATTCTGCAATGTTTTACTGTTATTAGTACAGTTATATTGTCTTTGATAACCTCTGTAATGGGAACTGCATAGAATGGATCTTTGAGACCCTTATGAATCTGTTGTTAGTCAGGATAAGACGTTTTCATTTTCGGAAAGTTCATATGCCCGACACTCTCCATTTTTCATAATAAACATGCCACTTCAGCCTTATTCCATAGGTGTTTTGGATGAGAACTTTGGCTCGATTTCCGAACCTTCTCTTCAAAGACAACCCTGGCCATAATCCAAACTTGCTTGGAATGCTAATACTATGCCTCAACCAGATGTTTTTATCCTTTGTGTGTTGTACAAATAAATGTAAATATTACAACTTGTGAACGGTGCACTTACCCATGTTTTGGAAGTGCCAAACCCACTTTGTTGAGTAGAGTTGGTAAGGTGCATGGAGTTTCTGAGCTATCATGCTGCCCCCAGCTCCAGTGAACCACCTACTGCCGATGAGCGCCTGGGGTGCGTTCTGAAATGATGACCTTTGCCCGCCGTTGGCTGGCGCGGATCTCCCATAGGCCGGCGTTTTCATACATGAAGCAGCCCTGTCAGGCACTGCTAGCGTGGCCTGTCCCATAGGCCCGCGCTATTACACATGAAGCAGCCCTATCCCAGGCGCTGCTGGCACGGCCTGTCCCATAGGTCCGCACTATTACAGTAATCAAAACAGTGATTACTTTATTTTGTAGTAATCAAATTACTACTTTACCCATGATGTGCTGCATGACCAGTCACTCAAAATACTTCATTAATATGGGTGTGAGAGCCACTGGATGAAAGTCAGGGCTGGGTTGGGCTTCTTCGGGATGGGAACGATGATGGAACTTTTGAGGCAGTTGGGCACTACTGCCTGGCTGAGTGAGATGTTAAAAATGTCTGCAAAAACAGCTTTCTGTTGCTCTGCGCAGTCCCTTAAAACGCGTCCAGGGATGTTGTCCGGCCCTGCAGCTTTGCGTGGATTGACGCTGGCAAAGGCCTTTTTAACTCCGGCTGCAGACAGCCTGAGTGACTGGTCACTGGGTGATGGCAGGAGTGCTTGTATCTGAGTGGTATATTTAGCCTCAAAACGTGCATAAAACTCGTTTAGTTCGTCTGGTAGAGAGGGGTCATTTTGGCATATCTGCAGTGGGAGGGGGAGCTTGTAGTCAGTGATGGTATGGAATCCCTGCCACAAGCGACGTGTGTCTTTGTCGTTTGTGAAGTAGCTGTTTAGTTTTTGTACATACCGCCTCTTCGCATCCCTGATCCCCCGGGCCAGGTTGCTCAGTGCCAATTTGTATGCTGCGTTGTCCCCAGATTTGAATGCAGCATTTCGGACTCAGCAAAGAACAAACTTCCCCACTTAACCAAGGTTTCTGATTGGCACGCCTCGTGACAGTTTTTACCACAGTCACATCATCAATGCATTTATTGATGTAGCCAATGACAGATTCTGTATATTCCTGACGGTCAGTACCGCTGTCACATGTTGCTGCCTCTCTGAAAATGGCCCACTGTGTGGTTTCAAAACAGTCTTGCAGTGCTGCGGTAGCTCCCTGTGGCCATATTATGACTTCTCTGACCATTGGCCTGTCCAGTTTCACCCTAGGTCGATATGCAGGTGTGAGCATAACTGCCAGGTGGTCGGAGTTGCTGATATGGGGGAGGGGGGCTGCTCTATATGAATCTTTGATGTTTGTGTACACCGGGTCTAGTTTGTTCTTTCCCCTGGTTGCAATATTCACATGGTGGTAGAATTTAGGCAGAACAGATGTGAGACTTGCCTGGTTGAAGTCCCCAGCTGCCATGAAGAAAGCATCGGGATGTTCCCTCTGCTGCTCACTGATGTTGTTGTAGAGCTCTGTCATAGCGTCCTTCACATCCGCGCTCAATGGTACATAGACGGCCGTTATGAAGACTGTCGTCACCTCCCTCGGTAAGTAGAAGGGTCGGCATTTCACAGTCATTAGCTCTGCATGGGGTGAGCAGTAAGTGGAAACCACCACGGCATCCCGACACCATAATCTGTTGATGTACACAGCCAGGCCGCCTCCCCTTGGCTTACCAGCTAGCGAACCTACTCTGTCAACTCTGTGTAGCATTAGCCCCTCCAGCTGGATCGCAGCGTCAATGATGTTCTGGTTCAGCCAGGTCTCTGTGAGAACGTAGACACAGCAGTTCCTCACGCTACGTTGAGAAGCTCTCCACACTCTGATGTAATCCATCTTGTTGTCGAGGGAGCGGACATTTCCCAACATGAGTGTAGGCACTGCTGGTTTGTATGGATCAGCGATTAGCCTAGCGTAGACTTCTCCGCGATTCCCCCGCTTCCGCATTCTGCTACACCGCTTACGGTGATTCCTCACCAGTGTTGCTCCAGGTGCAGCCGCGGCTCTCCTTGGACCTATACGGCGCAGAAGTCCCAGCTCGCCCAGTACACTCAGTAAGTGTTTGTCGTAACAAGAAACTTTGTTGTGAGTGTCCAACAGAAACTGTCATTCATACTGTCACACATACATACGCTTTCCTTCCACATATTCTGCAGTCACACCACTCGCTCCAATAACACACGAAAGCACTGCATTTTCACTGAGAGAGGTCGCTGCAAACACCGGTCGCGCCGCCATTCAATGTGAGCTCCTGCTACTTAAATGATGCAATTGATTCCATTTGATATTCACCATTAGTTCTCAAAATGTACTGCAGTATTTTGTTATAAATTGTAGATTTCTGAAACTTGGTTTATTTGGATGCAGATATTCTCAACCCAAATGAGTGGATGGGTGGTAAATTCCCACAAAATCGCACACAGCTAACAGGCCACTCTTAACATAGAAACATAGAAAATAGGTACAAGAGTTGGCCATTCGGCCCTTTGAGCCAGTACCACCATTCAATATGATCATCCAAAATTAGTACCCGTCCTGCTTGTTCCCCATATCCTTTGTTTACTTTAGCGCTAAGAGCTATATCTAACTCTCTCTTGAAAACATCCAATTAATTGGCCTCCACCTTTGTGGCAAAGAATTCCACAGATTCACAACTCTCTGGGTGAAAAAGTCTTTCCTCATCTCAGTCCTAAATGCCTACCCCTTATTCTTAAACGGTGACCCCTGGTTCTGGTCTCCCCGACATCGGGAACATTTTTCCTGCATCTAGCCTGTTCAATCCTTTAAGAATTTTATCTTTCTATAAAATCCCTTCACATCCTTCTAAACTCCAGTATAGAAGCCCAGCCGACCCATTCTTTCATCATATGTCCGTCCCGCTATCTCGGGAAATAACCTGGTGAACCTATGAAGCACTCCCTCAACAGCTCCCTCTTCTACCTTGGAATATAAAAAGACTGAGGAGGCCAATAAATTCTGGTCATGACAGCCAAACCAAGTGCAGTGAATGATCACAAAAAATTGATAGACACAAGAGTAATACGCTGTCGATGCAGGTTGTTCTACGTAATAAGATCATTGTGGAACTGCTACAGTATTGCCAATGTCCTTGATTCCATTAAGCTCTAAAATGTATTAAACACTCTTGATTATGATCAAAGACCAAGTGCCCACAATTCCTTCAGCCAGGGAATTCTAAAGATTCCTATTCATTCAAGGGCAGACAATACTTATCGAAGTTCTAAATGTAAGTCTATGAATCTTAAAGTCATCGAGTCAGATAGCACAGAAGTAGGCTTCCACGATAATCAACTCTGCATAAACTATCAAGCAGTGTTTATACTAATCCTAGTCCTATTTTGTTCTCATGAATTCCCTCCACATTCTGCCATCTGGCTACCATGGGAGGTTATTTAAGTGGACAATTAACCTACCAACCCACACATCAATGGGATGGTGGGACGAAACCAGAATATTCAGAGGAAACCCATATGCTGGAAATAGTGCAGAGAAGATTTACAAGGATATTGCCTGGACTTGAGGGCCTGAGCAATAAGGAGAGGTTAAGCAGACAAGGACTCTTGGAGTGCGGGAGGATGTGAGTCTGAAAAGGATAAAGAGTTGCAAATTGTTACGCTTGGGGATAGAAAAATAGCGAATTGTGCACCTTCATTCTCCAGTAATTTCTATTCACTAATTTTACTTCCTCAGTTTTAGGTCTTATAAGGTCCTATAATCGCATGTTTCCCTAAACATTCATTTTGTCTTCCGCAATCGAAAACCAATTCATGTTAAATTCCCACCGACAAAACGGTCACAGGGAGAACGTACAAACACTGCACAGACAGCACCCGATGTCAGGATTGAACCCGGTTGTCTGGTGCTGTGAGGCAACAGCTTTCCAGTGGCAGCACTGCGCAGCCCTAATGGTTTAGCAAAATCTTCTCAGTTCAAGGGCTTTCAGGAGCACTATTAAGTTTAGATCTTTAAGAATCTTCATTAATTTTAATCAACTTTAACTAAGATCCAAAAACATACTACTTTGAATACCATGCTGATTCTGAAGGGGCGGCACGAAGTCCCCACAATCATTAATGCCATTATTACATGCAAGGCTGCCAAACCAACTATAGCCTGCCTGTGACATTAAACTAAACTAAACTAAATAATCTAAATCAGGAAAGAGATTAATTTATGATCGAAGAATTACTCTGATCATTGGCGATATGATTATTGCAATTTGATAATTAAAGTATATTTATAGTAACTTAAAGTTAAGCATGTTTTAAAAACATTTAAATTTAAAGGAGGCTTATCATCTTTAAAAATATCCTGCCAAATTTGAGTCAACAAGTCACCCATTCATCACCAGATTTAATCCTAATTTAAAGGGAGTCAAGGCTGGCATATTTAAAATTCCACTCACTCCTCTTTTTAAGTGACTCTGCTTGATATAAATGATAATCAAGCTCCTCGGGAACCAGGACAATAATTCCCTTCTTCAACCTTCACTTTGTTTGATTATCTTCCTAAAGTATTTAACACTTATTCTTACATAATTACATAATCTGAACGATACTTAAGCATAAATCAGGAAAACCTCTCTGAAGGCAGATACTTCATTTCGACTATGATATTAAATCCACAAGGCAGTTATCATCTTCATGTTAATTATGCTTTAGCACAGCTGCAAAATATGGCTTTAATTAATTTATTATTAAATATCTTGTTCAATTTTATAATGGAAATAGAGCCATTAAATTCTATTCCAATTACTGTACAGTAATTTATTATTCATCTCAGTACACATGTCAAGGTTATGACCTGAGGAATTTCAGAGCCCATTGCCAATGAACTCCTTGTAAAAGCTGTCCTGGTTGATAACTATAACTTCATGTAAAAACACTCAAAATGCAACCAGGGCCTACATCAATTTTCGCTAAAGATAAAATTTGATGAATTTCCAACATAAAGGTCTTGTGGGATATTGTATGATATAATTCAATCCGTCACAGCAACGTGAATCTATTGAAATGTGCTCATTAAAGATTATTTAATGTACAGTAGGTAGCATACAGTTAATCAATTTTCTCTCTTCACATCTTATGACAATGAATTAACAAAAATGTCCATTTAGTTAAAAGTCAAAGCTTGTTTTATAAAAACACCTTCAATGAGAAATGGACTAATTGATCCAACTTAGTCCCCACAATCACAAATGCCTGTGACATTAAACATGTTCTCCAGCCACAGTTGTGCCTCTTGCCAAATTGCCACCCATGAAGTCTAAAAAATGCCCATTTGTGTCCTGAGTACCAGAAGCAGAATATATCCAACTAACACTCTGTCTGCTTATTCTCAGTTTTCTCAAACGCCATTATCAATATTACTATGAAGAGGCATAAATTTGCTCATAAAATGTTTACTTTGCATTCCATTAGAATATCCACATTTCAGACCTTATTACAGCCCCTGTCTGAGGTTTTAACATAAAATTAAGAGAGGAGACATGGGGCTGCTGGAATCTAGATAAAAATGAACTATTGGAAGAACCTGGTGGGTTAAGCAGCATCTGTGAAGGCTATGGTAATAGTCACCATTTCAGGTCTTGTGGGATATTGTAATTCAATCCGCCAAAACAACATGAAACTATTAAAATGTGCTGATTAAAGATCACATTTTACTGGCAATGTACAGTAGGTTGCATTCAGTTAATCAATTTTCTCTCCTCACATCATATGACAATGAATTAACAAAAGTGTTAATTTAGTTAAAAGTCCCTGAATATGGACATGTAAGTAAGTGAGTGTGCCTTTAATAATGATAAATAAGTGATTCCTGAATAACTGAATTCTGTGCTTAATTCACATCAATTTAGTGTTCTGTTCTTCAGGGACACTGCTTCACTTCAGTAACTAATTATTGTTTTCTTCAGGTTATCCCATCCCTATCCTGTTCCTGTTGTGTGCATTTCTCGTCTTCCCATCACAGAATACATGTGGAAGCTTTTGTGAGTATGCAGAAGAGATCCACTCAGATTCAAAGCCTTATGCTGAAAGGAAAGCTTGGGCAAACTTGGATTGTTTTTTCTGAAGCATTGAAGGCTGAAGATAGACCTGATAGAAATTTAAAAAAATAAGAGATGCATAGATACAGGCAAGTAGTCAGTCTTTTCTCAGACTGGAAATGTCAAGGAGTAGAGAGCATAGGATTAAGATGAGAGTGGGAAAGTTTAAAGAAAATTAGCAGTAATGTCTTTTCAGAGAGGGGTAAGTGCCTGAAATGCACTGCCAAAGGAGGATGTAGAACTAGATACAATAGCAAAAGTATCACGCATTTAGATAAACACGTGAACAGGAAGGTAATAGAGGGATACAGACCCCATACATGGATGGGATTAGTTAGATTAGTATCATGGTCGGCAAAAACATGATGAAGCAAAGTGTCTGGTCTGATGTTGAACTATTTGTGTTCTATTTTTAAATTATTTCCTTGATTACGTGACCAATCTCTGGATCAGTTTGTTGAATTTGTGTCTATTTATGTAAATTTATAGACAATAGACATGATGAAGCAAAGTGTCTGGTCTGATGTTGAACTATTCGTGTTCTATTTTTAAATTATTTCCTTGATTACGTGAGCAATCTTTGGATCAGTTTGTTGAATTTGTGTCTATTTATGTAAATTTATAGACAATAGACAATAGGTGCAGGAGTAGGCCAATTCGGCCCTTCGAGCCAGCACCGCCATTCAGTGATCACAGTTGATTATCCACAATCAGTACCGCGTTCCTGCCTTCTCCCCATATCCCCTGACTCCGCTATCTTTAAGAGCTCTATCTAACTCTCTGTTGAAATCATCCAGAGAATTGGCCTCCAATACCTTCTGAGGCAGAGACATCCACAGATTCACAACCCTCTGTGTTAAAATGTGTTTCCTCATCTCCTTTCTAAATGGCTTACCCCTTATTCTTAAACTGTGGCCCCTGGTTCTGGATTCCCCAACATCGGGACATGTTTCCTGCCTCTAGAGTGTCCAAACCCTTAATAATCTTATATTTTTCCATAAGATTCCCTCTCATCCTTCTAAATTCCAGAGTATACAAGCCCAGTCACTCCATTCAATCAATATATGACAGTCCCGCCATCCTGGGAATTAACCTCATGAACCTACGCTGCACTCCCTCAATAGCACGTATGTCCTTCCTCAAATTTAGAGACCAGAACTGCACACAATACTCCAGGTGTGATCTCACTGTACAACTGCAGAAGGACCTCTGATTAAGAATTTAACTGGGCGAGTTGTTTTTCTTTTATATATACTAATTTTTAAGAATTTCTTTGTTAATTTGTGTTCCCCTGTCGTTAGACAAACTAAGAGAACGCTGTTCTTGTTTTTCATATCTTGACCTTGGATAATAATATGTAGCATTCGCTCTTTAACTCCATTGCTAGCCTGTATTTTTTTCTCACTCTTTCAAATGATAACAATGACCGTGTTACAGCTAGGGAGTGGGTAAACATGATCTTCTCTATATCGGGTGCGGTCACTAGGAGAGATGGGGTCAGGGAAGGGATTAGGTAGCTTACTGACTGTCTATTGGTCAGTTTGGGGCTTTACAGGAGTGGGAGGGGAGGGGGGGGTGTTGTTCCTTGTTTAGTGTCCTTCATTTGTGCAAAACCTGAACTACATAAATGTCCGAATTGAGTTGAACTTCAATTGAGACATGAGAACCAGCTACTTAAATCCAAAAGTCAATTTTATATACATGGCGAAAAATCTGGTAAATTACTCGCTAATCAGTCGAAAGTGGTGTCAGATTACTAAAGTGAGTAAACGGGATGGTACATTAACTGTAGATCATGACGAAAATAATGAATCCTTTCAGGAATGTTATATCTCTCTATACCAATCAGAATTTCCTACTGATTCCAATATAATGCATGAGTTTTTAAAGAAACTGAACTTATCAAATTTACCATATGATCAATCTCTGTTGTTAGATGAACCCATCATGGAAGAAGAAATACAGAAAGCAATTATTTCAATGAATTTTGGTAAAGCTCCTGGTTTAGATGGGTTTACAGTAGAATTTTTAAAGTATTTTTCAAATTTATTGTCTCCCTGGCTATGCAAGGTATTTAAAGAAGTCTTTTTAAGTAATAGATTACCACAATCTTTTTATGAAGCGTCTATTTCCTTAGTTCTTAAAAAAGATAAAGACCCTACTGAAGTGACATCAGATAGACCAATATCAATGTTAAATGTAGATTTCAAAATTCTTTCCAAAATATCAGCTATGAGATTGGAAAATATATTACCGCAAATTATCTGTGAAGATCAGACAGGTTTTATTAAAAATCGTTACTCATACTTTAACAATAGGAGATCAATGAATATTGTATAAACAACGTCAAATAAAACCCCTGAATGTGTTATCTCACTCGATGCCGAGAAGGCGTTTGATAGAGTAGCATGGGAATACTTATTCAATACACTTGAAAAATTTAAGATTGGTACAAAATTTTTTTATTGGATCAAGCTGAAATATATATACCTCATGCTTCTGTATTTACGAATAATCAGAGATCCTCTTTTTTCAGGCTCTTTCAAGGTACTAGACAGGGCTGTCCCTTAAGTCCTTTAGTATTTGATATTGCTTTGGAACCTTTAGCCACCGCTATTAGGGACTCCCCTAATACTTTTGGTATTGTCCGCGGGAATAAGACACATAAGCTCTCTCTTTATGCAGATGATCTGTTATTTTACTTCGGAGACACGTGAGTGACTACGTGAAGACCCCGCCAGCACGCATGCGCGCCATATCGTCGAACGCATTGCGGAAGCGACAGTCGAGAGGAGTGTCGCTCCTCCAGCGTAAGTTTAAAAACTTACGGAAGGTAAGTCTCACTTGCAGTGGTGAGCGTGGCGACTCGGTGTTTTCTTGCTTTACAGGGAAAAACCGCAATGGAGTCGCGAAAATCGAAGAGAGCAGCGGCAAAATCCGCTGCTGTGGAAAGCAGCCAGCAGCGTGCCGCTACTCCAGAGCTGCAGGTGTTGACGGCAGCTCCCGACTTCTCGCCGATAAGGACCGCAGGTGCGCCGCGGTCGGGCGGCAAAACCACCCGGAAGTCGGACGGGGCCGTTGACTCAGCTTGGTCCGGACCCGAAGACACCCCGTTCGCTGATAGCGACGGCGGGCGTCTTTCCCGCATGGAGCGGATGGTGGAGCAGTTGCTCCAGCGTGACCTGCTTATGCAGGGGCAGAGTCACAGTGGGTCTCTTCACAGACCCACGGCAGAATCCTATCATGGACTGCCAAATATCTCACCCTCTTCGCAGGGGAGCATTAGGTGTCAGAGCTGGGCTGACCCGGAAGAGGGGCTATGGCTGAACAACCAGCAGTGTTGGGGGTGCCAGAAGAGTTATTGGGCATGGTGAACAAACATGCCGTTCCTACACAAAAAGGACTGCCTATTCACCCAAAGCTGGCAGCCAGCATAAACTATATGGCGGGGGTTACACAAAAAGCTGGAGAAACTCAGCGGGTGCAGCAGCATCTAAGGAGCGAAGGAGATAGGCGACGTTTCGGGTCGAGACCCTTCTGGATATGGCTACTAACCAGCAAGCCATTAATACCACGGCTGAGAAGTATCTCGCTCCTGAGAATTGTAACTCGCTCAATGTTCCAGCAGTGAACAACCCTATATGGGGGAACATGAGCCCTACAATAAGAGGCCAGGAGGTAAAGCTTCAGAGGATTCTGAAACTGTTGGCCGCTGGAATCACAGCAGTGACCAGCACTGCTGTTGGGGTTGAGTTACCGGAAGAATTGCAAGATGCTCTGGCGTTACTGTGTAATACACAGTTTGAAATCAACAGCTGTAGGAAGAGCATCATAAAGCCTGCACTCAATCCCAAATTCGCGGGATTATGCAGGTCAGGTAACACGCAACCGCCAAATCTGCTGTTTGGGGACAACCTTCCGAAGCATGTGAAAGACCTGGATGAGGAGGCCAAGGCTATAGGCCTGATCAAGGTACCCAGTACCTCAAAATCCCATTACCAGCAGCGGCAGCACCCCTACACATCCACCAGACAACGGTACTATGACAGACCATCTGGTGGTGAAAGCTCGAAGGCCGGCCCACCTGCACAACGGTCTTTTTTAGACCATGGCCCAGCCCGGCCTTCCTGGAAAATGCGCCAACCCCACAACGCAGCAACACAGCAACAGAAGAAGCACGGGCAGAGACCACGACACCGGCGATAACCATGGAGGAAGGTGGGTCTGGTTCCCTCAAAAACATTGCATTTTTAAATTCATCGAATGTTGGGGGACGGTTGCACTTGTTTCATCATTTGTGGTGCACTTTTACCTCTGATCCTTACATACTCGGAAGTATTCAGGGTTACAAAATTGAATTTATACACAAACTCCCCACCCCAGTTCAGCATTCGCCTAGGCGGAAGTTCATACTTTCACAAAAAGAAAGAACGGCAGGCCATGCTGAACTATTAAGACTAAACAATAAAGGGGTAATTGAGAAGACTATCAGAGAATCTCAAGAGTTCGTATCAAATATATTTACAAAAAAAAATAAAAGAGATGGCGGTTGCCATCATTATAGATCTGACCGAACTAACTACTTCCGTTCAGTATGCCCATTTCAAGATGGACACATTTGTCACAGCTAAACAGCTAATATCTGAAAGGTACTACATGGCTTGCATTGATCTTAAAGATGCGTACTATTCAGTACCTATACACAAGGATCATAGGAAATACCTAAAATTTATCTGGATGGGACAATTGTGGCAGTACAAAGCCTTACCCAATGGGTTATCATCACCACCCAGACTGTTTACAAAAATATTAAAACCAGCTTTAGCTTATTTAAGGAAACAAAACCATATTGTTATGGCCTACCTTGATGGTATCCTCATTGTCGGGGAGAATTTGGAGATGGCTACATTGGCAGTTTCAGCCACAAAACTTCTTTTTCAAAAGATGGGATTTATCATACATCCAGATAAATCAAAATTGAAACCCTCCACTACCATGGATTATTTGGGGTTTACTATTAATTCTGAGCTAATGTCTATCACCTTGCCACCTAACAAAGTGGTGGACTTGATAGAAGCATGCAGAAGCCTCACTGGCATCAGCAAACCATCCATACGGCAAGTAGCCAGAGTGATTGGGAAAATAGTGGCTGCGTTTCCAGCAGCACAATTTGGGCCACTCCATTATCAAAACCTTCAAAGAGCAAAAATTTTAGCTCTCAAAAATCATGCAGGCCACTTTGATAGGCCTATGAAACTACCAGGGAAGGCAAAATCCGAATTAAATTGGTGGATAGAAAATGCTCAGCTTTGTTCTAACCCCATCACTATCATGAATCCCTTGGTTACATTACAAACTGATGCCAGTGCTAAAGGTTGGGGAGCAACTAATACCACCACAAGTTGTGGAGGCAGATGGAGTGCACAAGAGCTAACCCTATTCAAAACATTAGGGATTAATTATTTAGAAATGCTGGGAGCATTTCATGGACTCAGGGCCTACTGTTCAGATATGCACCAGTTGCATGTCAGATTACAAATTGACAATACCACAGTGGTGGCCTATATTAATCATATGGGTGGAATAAAGTCGATATCATGTGATGAATTGGCTAATAATATCTGGCACTGGTGTCTGCAAAGGGAGATTTGGATCTCAGCCACTTACCTTCCAGGTAAGCTAAATACAGTGGCAGACACCAGATCACGTAAATTCAACGACAACATAGAATGGATGTTGGATCGGAAAGTGTTTACAGATATTATAGAACGTTATGGGACACCAGATATCGACACTTAGGCAATTTAAAAAAAGTTTATCTTTTCTTAAGAAATGGATAGATGTTTAGATCTACTCATTGAATTTTGTAATTAGCTACAATTAGATAACTAACTAATTATATGCTTTAATTTCAGGTCATCCAAGTAAGATTGTTTCATATTTGTTTCAGAATGCTTCAATCTATAATAACTGAAAATGTCATTGAGTTTGCTTAATTTTTAAGAAAGTTATGGGCTTTTAACGGTTCTGGATCACAGCTTTTGAGTTAAGTCAATTGAAAGGCAATGGGGAACAAGATGCTAATTTCCGAGTATGAAAATGGTCATAACTTTCTTAATACTGAAGATATGAAAGTGAATTAGGTGTCAAATTAAACTTCTTTTTATGCTTTATCTGATGGGATAAATTGCAAACTTGATTTTTAAAATCTCAAAATTTTGTAACATTGCTACTATGGGTGGGGAGGAGTGAGATGGGGGCTGGGAATGGCGTTGGCAGTTGAGGAGAAGGAGTGAGAGGAAGGGGTAGAGGAGTGGGTCTGGACTCGGCTGGAGGTCAGAAGTGAAGAGCGAACTGGTTGAGATGAAAGAGCAGGTTGAGGGAATGATCATTTTGTTCATACAATTGAGGAAGTTATGACTTAATCGGAAGCATAAACCGAGTGCTTTGGAAAATTGTTTCAATTCCGTCGGCACCAACCACGGAAGAAGAGTTTGAAGCTGTTTAAGGTGCAGGTTGATTTCGCAGTAAGCATGGGTCAATATCGACCTTCGCTTCACGAGCAACTTTTCCCTTTGGAGGCCAAGGAGATTGCAGATGCTGGAGTCTGAGACAAAAGCAAACTGCAGCAAGAAGCCAACAGGCAGGCAGCATCTGTGAAATGGGTAGTCAACCTTTAGGGTCCCGGCCCAAAACATCCGTATACATTTTATGATTTCCCTCCAAAGATGCAGTCTCCCGTGGTTTGTTTGCACAACTCTCTCCCCTTTCTCTCCCAACATGGAGGGGGGGGGGGGACACAACGAGATAGTTTAAACGGACCTTACCCCTACTTCATGCTTCTGTTGCGCATAATTCAGCTGTAAAACCTCCCTTCCCCTTACCCAGCGACACCCGATTCCTCGCACCCCCACAAGTTCACATCGACGAGGGAAGTATGAGCGGGGAGTCTGAAGAAGGGTCCCGACCCAAAATATCACCCATTCCTTCTCTCCAGAGGCGCTGCCTGTCCCGCTGAGTTACTCCAGCATGTTTGTGTCTATCGTCGGTGTAAATCAGCGCCTGCAGTTCCTTCCTACACACGGACAGTGAAGTGCCTCGGCCAAATTGCACGTGCCCTCGGTCAAACCATACATACCAATAAGTACTGGGATTATTTTAGTTTGGGCTCAGTGTGGTATCCGTAGCCTGGGCACACTGCTGGAAAAAATATCGATAAATATGTGTGGAACTTTCACAAATAAAGGGTTAGATAGGTCTGGAGTGTGGTGTTAACCATGGGACTGTGCCCTGCTGAGATAGACATAAAATGCTGGAGTAACTCAGTGGGACAGGCAGCATCTCCTGTCCCACTGAGAGAAGGAATGGGGGACGTTTCGGGTAAATCTGAAGATGGGTCTCGACTCCATTCCTTCTCTCCAAAGATGCTGCCTGGTCCACTGAGTTACTCCAGCATTTTGTGTCTATTAAAGAGTTCCCACAGTAGACGCACAAATCACTAAAGTTAACGCACGGGCCACTACGATATTAAAATGAGTTTAAATGTTTCAATTTTAAACTTGGACAGTAAATTTGACTCGTGGAAAATATCAAACATGTTTGATTTTTTTCACGAGTTGACAAGTTTCACGGGTACCTGACGTTAGCGCCACGAGTCGCTAAGTTGCTCACGTGAGTTCCGACGTCCCCGCTATGTTGGTTGTACGGGATTACCGCGAGTGAAAACTCGGGGTACCTCATGGGACAACTCGCACCGTGAGACAGGGGTTTAACATTTTGGACAGAAGATTTAAAAGATACCCAATGCCCACGATGGATAAACCTTGAACGTGATTCCTTACAAGGGCTATCGTTGGTTTCTATTCTAGGGGCCTTGTTAACTTTTACAATTACGAGATTGAATAAATATACGACTAACCCAATAAAATATGGTTTCAATTTCGTACGTTTTTTGGACTAAATTATTTTATGTTATCGAGTCCTATCTTATCCAATTTTCTCTTCCAACCTTCTAGTACTGATCAAGTCTTTTTGTTATGGAAGAGGAAGGGACTAGTAGCTTTTCGTGCATTTCCTGATTTGAGAAATCAAATTACAGTGCATCTACACTCTTTGATTAACAAGGGGAGAGATGAGCTGAGAGACTTGCTCCCATTTTAATCTGTTCATTTGCTCTTACGGCCATTCCGGAACATAATCATGGCTGTATCCTCGGATCTGAGTTGCAGTAAGTGGCAAAGTTCATAGAAGTCCAAAGGTTTCACAAGAGAGCATTTCTTGTTTTCTGAATATAGGCTACAACACCAAATAGAAATCTTTGAAAAATAAGGTAAGGAAATCATCCTCTGCATCGACACAAAGCAAAGAATCCTAGAATTGCGCAATAATAACAGCACAGAAGGGTTTTTAGTTTGTAGAGATAAGGCGCGGAAACAGGCCATTCGGCCCGAGTCCACACTGACCAACGATCCCCACACATTAACAAATATTAAGGACAATTTATACCAATCCAATTAACCTACAAACCTGTACGTCTTTGGAATGTGGGAAGAAACCAAAGATATCGGAGAAAACCCACGCAGGTCACGGGGAGAACGTACAAACTCCCTACAGACAGCACCCGTAGTCGGGATCGAACCCGGGTCTCTGGCACTGCAAGCACTGTAAGGCAGCAATTCTACCCCTGCGCCACCATGCCACCCGCTAAGGGTGTTCAACCCATTGAATCTATGCTGGCTGACCAGCCCAGTAATCCAAGGAGAACAAGTCTTTTCTGTGTTTTAACAATGCACTGGGAATATAACCTACAAAGAAGGTATTCCGCTTAATTTTGTTTCTTTAAAATCAAATACTGTTACACTCTATTGTCTGCTGTAATTGTAAAAACAAAAATTAATTATAGAAGCAGAATTGCCAATCATTATTTTTTTTTTAAAGAAATCTAATGCAGATGCAATGCCTTTTCATAAAATTCATACCTTTATCATCCAATCCTAAAGCTTCTGAGATGATGATAGCCCATTTCTAATATTATCAAAGTGTGAAGAAAATTCTGCACAAATTGGAATCCTATTGCAATTGCTATGAGTTTACTTCACAAACACATCACTAGTTTGTCAAACAAAGTAAAGAAAGAGACATGAAAATAAAAAAATATATATAAATGCTGAAAATCGTAAATAAATCCAGAAAAAGCCGGAAACAAGTCAGACTGCTTTTGTAGAAATAACCAGTTAGCGTTTTTGGTTCAGGACCCTTCTTCAGAACTAGCAAAGAGAGAAAACAAGTTAATTTTAGGGAGCAGAGCCAGAGAAAGGGATTGTGTAGAACCTGAGAATATTGCTGGCAATATGTACTAATATGGCAGTTCAAATCAGATTAAGCTTCTTTGGCTGTATAACATTTTGTAACGATAATGCCGTAAGATAAGCATAGAGGCTAAACAGAAAAAAACCCAATGATGAACAGAAATGGTCAGTTCGGATATAATCAGACAAACATAAAGTGTGTTACCTTATTCTGGGGAGTTGCAGGGCTATGGTTTGGGAAGAAGGAAGCTATTCCAGAGCACCTTGCACAGAATGTCTCATTATCGGGGCAATTTTGACTGAGATGGAGGGACTGGGAGTTTAGAATGGAGTCATTACAAGAGGGAGGGTAGAAATATGTATTATCAACATAACAATAGAAATGTGTAGGTTTCATTTAATATTTGTGGCCAGATTAAAGAGACAGATTCTATAAACCTCATAATATCATTAACATCTTCTCTGAGGTGATTGTTATCTCGTTATTTCAACCTTTTGCATGTTTCAAATTGCATCTAAGACCACGAGAAATTACAGAGAATTATGGACGCAGGGCAGAGCATCACACAATCCAACCTCCCTTCCACTGACTCCATGTGCACCTCAAGCTACCTCGGCAAGGCCAGCAGCATAATCAAGAATGAGTCCCACCCCGACCACTCCCTCTTTTCCACTCTCCAATCAGACAAGTGGTATAGAAGTGTGAAAACTCACACCTCCAGATTAGAGAGCTGTCCTGAGCTAATCTCTACCTCATTGGAGACCCTCAGTCTATCTTTGATCGGACTTTACTGGACTTTATCTTGCACTGAACGTTATTACCGCTGTACTCTTTATCCTGTATCTGTATACTGGATGGGTTGATTGTAATCATGTATTGTCTTTCCACTGACTGGTTACAACGCAACAAAAGCTTTTCACTGTACCTCGGTACACGTGACAATGAACTAAACTCAAACTAAACTTATTTATGTCAAATGTATAAGTGCCTTTCCACAGCTCTGTTCAGTGCATTACCAAAATTAGATTAGAACCATTGCAAAACATTATTGATGCAGTTCTCTTTGATAAATAGAACATTACACTCCCAAGGTCTCAAACAGTAGTAATGGGAATACCTGTTAATACACATTATATATTTCGCTTCACTCAATCTTAGTAAATAAATCATGAAGCAGTCCCTATTTCAAGAGTAGTCACTGACCCGATTTCTTCTCATAAGCAAAGTAGCTCAAGTCCTTGGGGAAAGTATATTTTTCAGATAAAGATTTCAGGGAAGCTATCTTTAAAGGAGTCCTTAAATAGAATCTTATAATTATCATGAATGGTTTCCTGCTGTGCAAGATACTGATAGAATTAATTTAAAATAGTTAATTCAAAATGATATTATCAAATAGAAAATATCTTGTTATTATGTCATCATATATTGTTTGCATTTTACACCATCACCAATGCAAAAAATAAACAAATAAATATTGAGGGACAACAGTATTGAGAAAGTGTCTGCCCCATTCACTTGCCTGGTAAATATATTTTGCAATTTTACTATCTAGATCAAGAAGTTCTTGAATCCCTATCCTTTTCCAATAGCTGTCGCCCTGCACCTCTTACCTAGAAAGAGTCAAGTGTTTAATTGTGATAAGTACCAGGAACAAAACTGTGAAATTCTTATTGCTACAACTTTTAGAGGGTCACTAACACAATAACAATAACAAAGCACATAAATGTCCATTAATTAATCATACAATAAATTAATAATCAGTAATATGAGGAAACCAGATCATAATAATGCTAAAAATATGAAGTATATGGTGCAACCAAAACAAACTCACTTGTAGATTGCTGCAGAGGTAAGATTTTGTTTAGGATTGTGCAGTGTAGATCAAGAGCCTGTTAGTGAACCTGAAAATCATAGTTCTTAGGCTCCTGTACATTTTTTCTCATGGTGGCAGTGAAATGAGAGCATGACCAGTGTGGAATGCGTCTTTGATGCCCTGAGCTGCCTTTCGAGGCAGCACCTTCAATGGAAGGGAGGTCAGTACCCATGATAGGCTGGGCAATGTTTACCACTTTTTGCAGCCTCCTTCATTCCTTTGCTGAAAAAAAAAGAAACGGGAATGTTGCATGTAGAAATGAGGAACTGCAGATGCTGGTTTACCAAGGAAAGACACGAAATGCTGGAGTAATTCAGAAGGTCAGGCAGCATCTCTGAAGACCATGGATAGGTGATGTTTCAGGTTGGGACCCTGATTGCAGGGTTGGGGAAAAGAAAGCTAAAAGAGTGTTCATGATTTAGTTACGAAGATTGAGTGAAGCTAAAGATATATGTGTTAACAGGTATTCAAATTGCCAGACCAAGCTGCGATACATCCAGTCAATGTGCCCCCTACTGTGCACCTGTAGAAGTTGGGCAGAATATTTGGCAATACAGCCAATCTCCCAAATCTTCCAGGAAAGTAGAGGTGTTACTCAGCTTTCTTTGTGATCGCATCAATGTGCTGGACTAAGGTAAGGTCTTCAGAGATAGGCACACCTGGGAATTTGAAGCTGTCAACTCTTAGGGTGGCACCGTGATGCAGCAGTAGAGTTGCTGCCTTATGGCGCCAGAGCCCCGGGTCCTGGGTTCGATCCTGACTACGGGTGCTTGTCTGTACGGAGTTTGTACATTCTCCCAGTGACCTGCGTGGATTTTTTCCGAGATCTTCAGTTTCCTCCCCACACTCTAAAGACGTACAAGTTTGTTGGTAAATTGTCCCTAGTGTAGGATAGTGTTAACTTGCAGGGATTGCTGGTCAATGCAGACTCAGTGGGCTGAAGGACCTGTTTCCGCGCTGTATTTCTAAACTAAACTGAACCAAACTTACCAAAAATGCGGAGTAAAACTATTCCACAGAGTATTCCAGTCAAACAATTGATCTACTGCATTTAAAACCAGTTCAATATTGTCATTGTCAGCTAAATGTTCTCAGCAAGTGGTTACCAGAAAATTAGAGCATGATAGAGCGACAGACCACGGAACCAGACCCTTGAGCTCAATTCATCCCTGCCGATCAAGTTTCATAACCGTGCAAGTCCCACTTGCTAGCCCTGGCCCCTACTCCTCCAAACCTTTCTTACCCATATACCTGTCCAACATTTAATTGTCAGAATTGTTCCTACCTCTACCACTTCCTCTGGCAGCTCGTTCCATATATGTACCACTGTGTGAAAAAGTCGGCCCTCAGTTCCCTTTTAAATCTTTCCCCTTTCATCTTAAACCTATGCCCTCTAGTTTTAGATTTACATACTGTAGATTGAGGTTGGCCACATCTTCACCTAAGGGTATCAAACCCGATCCGAAGAAGGTTACTGCCATCACATAAATGGCTGCCCCCACAGACGTGAAGCGTTTTCTGGGCATGGTAAACTATCTCGGCAAGTTCATACCGAACCTCAGCGAACTAAGCTCCACACTGCAGGAGCTGACAAAAAAGGACACAGCATGGTCATGGTGCCAGCAACATCGGATTGCTTTCGATATCTTAAAGTCCAAACTGACCAGTGCACCGACTCTAATGTTTTTCGACCTGAAACATCCGGTGACGATCACCTGTGATGCTTCGAAATTTGGGCTCGGCGCAGCCTGCTTGCAACCATCTGCCAAGGGCACTCTACTACTGTCTCGTATGCCTCTCGCACCAGGACCGACACGGAGCAGCACTACGCGCAAACCGAAAAAGAACTGTTGGCCGTCGTTTTTGCTTGCTCCAAATTCCACGACTTCATCTTTGGCAACACCTTCACGGTCGAGACAGACAACCAACCACTGGTGACAATCCTGAACAAGCCGATCTACGCCGCGCCAGCTCGTTTGCAGCGTATATTGAGGCAGCTGCAGCGGTACAATTTCTCTATTACCTACACTATGGGTAAGGACATGCATGTCGCTGACACTCTCTCCCGTGCACCTCGGGCCTCTTGCAAACAACATCCCTATGAACAGGAAAATTCCACGGTTCTCAGTGTCGACTTCGTCTCCAGCAAGCAACTGCGCACCTTGGCCGTGCACACCGCCACAGACGATACGCTTTAAATCCTCTCCTCCATCATCAAAACAGACTGGCCAGACAGACAATCCAACACGCCCACAGAGGTGCAGCCTTTCTTCCTGGTTCGTGATGAACTGATAGTTCAGGATGGGGTTGTCATCAAGGGTCACAAGGTGGTGATACCCTCATCGCTACAAGATGTATACTTCAAAGAGGCACACAGCGGTCACCCAGGAGCCGACGCCACACTGGCACGCGCCCATAGCCTGTTCTACTGGCCGGGAATGGCCAGCTACATCCGGGACCGCGTAGCCTCCTGCCCCGCTTGCAACAGCTTTGCACCTCATCAACAGCAGCAGCCCCTTCTGCAACAACCTCCACCAGCTCTGCCCTGGACATCGCTGGCGGCGGACATTTTCGAATGGTGCGGGAAGCACTACCTCGTTCCAGTCGACTCCTTTTCTAACTGTTTTGAACTGGACCAACTGACCTCCCTCACATCGGAGATGGTCATCCAGAAGCTGAAAGGACACTTCTCTACATTTGGCGCTCCCGTCAGCCTGAGAACCGACAATCGTCGGCAGTTCACCAGCCACATGTTCAAGCTTTTCGCAGACCGATGGAACTTCCAGCAGTCCCGAGTATCCACAGAGTAATGGACTCGCTGAATGCGCTGGCAGAAGTGCCAAACACTTGCTGGAGCGAGCACAGATATCAAAGTCAGACGTTTATCTCGATCTCCTGAATCTCAGAAATGTTGCCAGGGACAGAACTCTGGGATCGCCGGCACAGTGACTTATGTCAAGATTGACGAGGCCTCCGGTACCCATCGCACAAGAGCAACTGGTTCCTCAGGTGCTGAAGCCTTCCACTATCCAGAAACGTCTACAAGAGAAGCACGATATTCAGAAACGGTCATACGACAGTTCCAGCAGACCACGCAGGCCTTTACTTCCGGGTCAGGTTGTCCATCTACGGACTTCAACTGGACATTCCCGTCTGGGCACTGTTATCAACCCGACTGACGAGCCACGGTCGTACCTGGTAGACTGCGAGGGAGCGGTGTACCCGACAACACCTGCTTGCTGTGAGGGAGCCGCGACCACCGCCGGCTGGTTCCTATGCTCCACCGCTCCAGTTCCAGCCGCCTTTTGCAATGTCTCCCCGCATGCCTTGCACCTCCACGTCCCGCAGTCTCCACTAACCACGGGGCCTCTCCCACCGTATGTTTCCCCTTTCGGTCACCGCAGGCCTCCATCACGTCATTCTCGCCTCCAAGCTCTCCGTCTCATCTTTCAAGTAGGGGGGGGGGGAGGGTTTGGTCCGCACGCGCTTCGGCCGTGTTAGTAGACCACCAGATAGATATGGCGAGTATGTTTAACCCCATGGCAAGAGTGCCCTTTCACACTTAACCTTTGGGGGGAAGCATGTAGATTGATGTTGCATGTTAACCAATCACACACCAGCCAGCATCTCTAACTCCACCCCACTGTAATACTGATACTAATACTATTGCTCTGCCCCAACAGTTGGGGCAGCCATGAGGTGTTGATAACTAACCATCCTTCATGTTGTTAAGTTTTAGTGTGGATTAAAGATGTGTTTGAATGGTATACCGAGTCTGGAAGTCATATACATGGGGGAAAGACTGTTGCAAGTAAACTCATCGATGCCAGTCATAATTTTATAAAACACAATAGGGTTGTTTATGAGACTCTTACTTCCAGGGTAAAAAGACTCAGCCTCTCCAGCTTCTCCTTATAACTCAAACTTTCCAGACGCAGTAACATCCCCACAAATCTATTTTGTACCCATTTTAGTTTAATGACATCCTTCCAATTGCAGGGTGACAAGATTTGTATACACTAATCCAAATGCGACCTTACCAATGCCTTGTACACCCATAATATGATGTCCCAACTCTTATCTTCAATATCATGGCAAGCCCGCCAAAAATCATCTTCACCAATGCTCCTCAGGGCCCACCATTTACTGTGCTCTGGTTTGACGTGTCAAAATGCAAGAAAGTAGCAGGGGAGCAGGGCCAGGTGTGCGCTGGGTGTGGAGCCAGCAATGTGGGCAGGGGCGTAGCTGAGAGTTGGCAATAAGTTAGGTGTTCTGATGTTGGATGGAATGTATGTATTTCATTCCTGAGTTTTTCGACATTTTTATTTGATGCAGATGTGGAGGAGGAGTGAATATAATAGGTGTTCAGTCTGGATGCGCCTTCCCAGTTTTCAAAAGCCACAACTGCAACTTAAAAGAACATAAAATAATGGTCCCCCTAATTATGTGACCTTGAAATTCAGAGCAATAAGGGATGGACGAACATTGACAGTAAACTCCATATCCCATGAAAACAAAAATAACATCATTGGGTAAAAGCATGTGATACTTAAAGAATCTATAAAAACTCATTTTGTAGAAAATAATAAGGGAAAAAAGGCCGGATTGTTGTAGCAAGGCATTTTTTTCGCTTTTGTGCAATTTGATTTACTCACCATGTCTTTTTAAAGATTGCACAAATCAGTTTTACCAAAGGTTCTTTGGTTCATTCTCCTACCAATGCCCTTATAATCATCATCTGAAGAAGGATTTTGCCCCGAGACATCACCCATTCCTTCTCCAAAGATGCTGCCTATCCCGCTGAGGTACTTCAGCTTTTTGTGTCTATCTTCTTTATAATCACGTCAGAGATTGAAGAAGTGGATTGCCAGCAGTCATATGAACTGTAGCCCATTTTCCCCTTTTCAGTCAATGGATACCAAAACAGATTGCAACTAATCATATTTCTTGTCTGCATTGCTACTTCCTGTATCTGTGGTTGGACACAAAATGCTGGAGTGACTCAGCGGGGCAGGCAGCATCCCTGGATAGAAGGAATGGGTGACGTTTCGGGTCGATACCGTTCAGACCCTTCTTCCTGTATCTGTGGTAGTCTTTGCTCCAGTTACAATTGAAGGAAAGATGAAATGATTATTTACAATACTAAATTCAATTAGCTTCAAAAAAAATCACAAAGCACCTGAATAGTTCAAAGTGATAAATCCAATGTAATATCAAGATAGATCAGCAATACTATGCATATGTTTATATCTTTCAATTGTCATTTAAATAGCAAAAATTGAAACAATTTGTAAAGTGAACTGGAAATTCTACAAATGGCAATACAGAACAATAAAACAAAAATTATAACTATTATTTTTGATGTAAATTGTAAACGTTTTACAACAAAGAGACTTGCTTCCTAAAATCTTTTTTCCCTAGAATATACCGTACTGGACTGTTACGTTGGGGGAAACAATTATTAATGCACACCCAAGAAAGCAGAGAAAATGGCTAGTCTGTTCCAATACAAAACAGATCACTTTTGGAACCTGTAAGTTATTGCAAATCGTGCTATTGAAAAGACCATAAATGTTTCCAAAAATACCACTTTGTTGATATAGAAGGAAGACAACGAATACTGGAGTAACTCTGCGGGACAGGCAGCATCTCTGGAGAGAAGGATTGGGTGACTTTTCGGGTTGAAACCCTTCTTCAGACTGATGTCAAGGGAGTGGGCGGGACATAGATAGAATGCAGTCGGACACAATAAAACTAGTGGAAGAACTGGTAAGGAGGAGGGGATGGAGAGAGAGGGAAAGCAAGGGCTATCTGAAGTTAGAGAAGTCAATGTTCATATTGCTGGAGTGTAAGCGACCCAAGCGAAATATGAGGTGCTATTCCTCCAATTTGCACTGGGCCTCACACTGACAATGAAGGAGATCCAGGGCAAAAAGGTCAGGATGGGAATGTGAGGGGAAGTTAAATTGCCGAGCAACCGGGAGATCAGGTAAGTTAAGACAGACTGAGCGGAGAAGTTCCACAAAATGATCGTCGAGCCTGCGCTTGGTCTCGCTGTACAGTAGTTGACACCTGGAACAGCGCATACAGTAGATGAGGTTGGAGGAGGTGCAAGTGAACCTCTGTCTCACCTGGAAAGACTGCCAGGGTCCTTGGATGGAGTCAAGGGGGGAGGTAAAGGGACAGGTATTGCTGCTCCTGAGGTTGCAGGGCAAAGTACCTGCGGAGGGGCTGGTTTGGGTGGGAAAAGACGAGTTGACCAGGGAGTTGTGGAGGGAACAGTCTCTGCGGAAAGCCGAAAGGGGTGGAGATGGGAAGATGTGGCCAGTAGTGGGATCCCGATGAAGGTGGCAAACATGTTGGGGGATTATATACTGTAAGTGACGGCTGATGGGGTGGAAGGTGAGGACACGGGAAACTCTGTCCTTGTTAGAAATAGGGGGAGGAGGAGCAAGAGTGGAGCTGCAGGATATCGAGGAACCCTCGTGAGAGCCTCGTCTATAGTGGAAGAGGGGTACCCCCTTTACCTAAAGAATGAGGACCTCCATTGACCTGGTATTGGAAAACCTCATCCTGGGCGCAGATGTGGTGTAGATGGTGGAATTGGGAGCTGGGGATAGAGTCTTTACAGGAAGCAGGGTTGGAGGAAGTGTAGTCTAGATAGCTATGGGAGTCTATTACTCTGTTGATATAGTGGGTAGAATCATAGAAAGATTACAACACAGCAGGAGGCTATTTGGCATATCATACCAAAGTAATTCACTTCCCACAGCCCTATCTTCGTGATCATGAAAACTTTAATACAATCTATATTAATTCAAATCTCTCTTGAAGGCCACAATGGCGTTTGCCTCCACCACAATTGCAGACATCATGAGCTTTTTATTTCTGGATATCTGGAGCAAAGCAATTGCACAAGTAGGGAATGAAGAGCAAGTATGGAGAAAAAATATGAACTTTTATTTTGCAGCTCAACAACACACATGTCTTAATCCTTCATTTCAGAGATGGAGCTGAATTTAAAGTTAGATGCCAAAACTAAAGAGTTAGTGAACTCTTACTGAAATGTGCAGAGTTTCTAAACAGTCTTCAGAACACGAGATAAACACAAAGATGCTGGAGTAACTCGGCGAGACAGGCAGCATTTCTGGAGAGAAGGAATGGGTGACTTTTCAGGTCAAGACCCTTCTTCAGACTGCTCTAGAACCCAGAACACTAGCATTTTTAAATTTAGGTAGGCAACTGCATGGGATTTCACTCTCATATTTTTTAATTTAAGAATAAAACTAATAAACTCAATATTTCTGTTAGAATTGTCTATCATAATACGCTTTTTACTTTTTTTGAATCTCCTTGCCCATCCTCTTAAATTTCCAGTTCTATCTTTTTAATTATGAATATCACTGCAAAGCTGTAAATTCTAATGACTTACCAATCTTATTGCTCTTCAGCAATCAGAAAGGCAATTACTCCCCTTCTTCAGATTGTATATGACCTCCAGAAATAAAAAGCTCATGATCACTGCAGTGCAAGATGAATGCACCAAACAGATAGCTATATTTTAGCAAAGATTCTTCCCAAGATCCAACAATGTGCAGCTCCATTAATGTGCAGCCCCATTAACGTGTCTCTAAAGAGGTTACTCTACCCATCATGCCTCTTTCAGCGCCATCCAAACTCTGGTGCATGGTTGGCATTTGACTTTGTGTGTCGGAAGGAACTGCAGATGCTAGTTTAAACCAAATATAGACACAAAATGCTGGAGTAACTCAGCGGGACAGGCAGCATCTCTGGAGAGAAAGAAAGGGTAACGTTTCGGGTGGCGACCCTTCTTCACCTCACCCATTCTTGCCAGGAGGTTAAACCATGCACCAACTCTCAACCATTCAACCTTGAATTATTGCAATCTTCTCATGCCTATTGACCAACCATGTGCAGATTCTTCTTCTAATCTGCAGTCACCCCAATCTAAATAATCTGAATCCGAGTTGGTGACTGCATGTAACCTTCTAACATCTTTGTTGCCAGGGCCTTTCCAGTTATTATACCCAGCAAGAAAGGAAATTGTGAAGTAAATGTGCAGATAAGAAAAAAGCATACTTTTAAAACAAATGATTCCTACAAGACCAAAGAGGTTATGCAATTGGGGGAAAAGGGATATGACTCCCTGCTGGACCCTCTGCAGTTTGCATATCGGGCCAAGCGATCTGTGGATGATGCAGTCAACCTGGGCCTGCACTTCATCCTACAGCACCTAGACTGCCAGGATCCTGTTTGTTGATTTTAGCCCTGCATTCAACACCACTGTGCCAAAGCTACTACACTCCAAACTTTCCGAGTTGACTGTGCCTGAAACCCTCTGTCAGTGGATCACCAACTTCCTGACAGACAGGAAGCAGCATGTGAGGCTGGGAAAGCACATCTCGAACCTACGCACAGTCAGCATAGGAGCACCGCAAGGCTGTGTACTCTCCCCTCTCCTCTCTCTATACCAATGACTGCACCTCCACAGACACCTCTGTCAAGCTTCTCAAGTTTGCGGACGACACAACCCTGATTGGACTGATCCAGGATGGGGAGGAATCTGCCTACAGACAGGAAGTGTCACGGCTGGCATCCTGGTGCTGTAGCAACAACCTAGAGCTCAATGCTCTTAAGACAGTGGAATTGATTGTAGACTTTAGGAGAGCTCCCCCTCCCCTCACACCACTCTCCATCAACAACACCACAGTCACATCTGTGGAGTCTTTTAAGTTCCTGGGAACCATCATCTCCAAGGACTTTAAGTGGGGGGCTACCATCGACTCCACAGTCAAACAGGCACAACAGAGGATGTACTTCCTGCGGCAGCTGAGGAGCACAATCTGCCACAGCTAATGATGGTCCAATTCTACATGGCCATCGTAGAGTCTGTTCTTTACCTTCTCCATCATGGTCTGGTTTGGCTCAGCCACCAAGCACGACACCTGAAGGCTGCAGCGAATCATCCGATCAGCAGAGAAGATTATCGGCTGGAACCTTCCCTCCATTGATGAACTGTACACTGCAAGGGCCAGGAAGCGAGCGGGCAAGATCATCTCTGAGATCAAACTCTTTGAATCACTTCCCTCTGGAAGGCGACTCAGGACTGTCAAATATTCCACAGCCAGACATAAAAACAGTTTTTACACACGAATAATTGCTCTACTCAACAGCCAAAAATCTGTAGCCTCCCTTTGATCTGGTATTTTGTTGGTTCACATGCTTGATCAATGGTGTTTTATCATTAATGTTTTATTATTATTAATGTTTAGTGTTTTCTGAGTCATTCGTAACTGTCACTGTATGTCATGTTGTTACTTGTGGGCGGAGCACCAAGGCAAATTCCTTGTATGTGAATACTTGGCCAATAAACTTACTTTAAAAAAAAAAGGAAACTTAGACCTCAGAGGGAGGATGTTTGAAATATAAACTGAAAATGCTGGCAATGCTCAGCATGTCAGAAAATAGCTGAGGAAAGATAATCAAAGTTAATGTTTCATGTCAAAGACCATATGCCAGAAATCGGGTTGGGATGCTGAATTTCTAGGTCTCTGCATGTACAGCAGGGCAGGAAGCTTTTGAGACATACCCTCAATACGGGATACGTATCAGTAACATAAGAAGTCAATGCCAGGAATATGGCTACAAGAACATCCTCGCATGACAGAAATAAATTCAGTAGTCTGATATGTTTTCAAAAATTGAATGAGCTCATCTTCAAAAGGCAGGGCCTACCAATAGCACTGCCCCTGCTTGACTTACTGCATTTCAATTACACTCCCAAGGGAAGGGTTGCATGACCAATACATCCCTGTTTTTTTCTTCTTGCACCTTTACAAGAAGAGTAATCTAATAGTGAATACTATCCAATCTTTCATTTTCAGCTGCCAGTTTAGCTTCTGCCACAATTTTTGAAGCTTGAATTGAGACTGGTTTTCACATGACATTAGAAACATAGAAACATAGAAAAATAGGTGCAGGAGCAGGCCATTCGGCCCTTCGAGCCAGCACCGCCATTCAATATGATCATGACTGACCATCTAAAATCAGTACTCCGTTCCTGCTTTTCCCCCATATCCTTTGATTCCTTTAGCCCCAAGACCTAAATCTAACTTGAACGCTCTCTTAAAATTAGGCACATATGTATGTGCCAGGGTGTAGAATGGCTTTCTCAGAGGGTCTCTGACCTGAAATGTTAACTCCGCTTCTCTTTTGATGCAGCCGCCTGACTTGCTGAATGTTTTTATTTTCCATCATTTCTCGTTTTAATTTTGGATTTCGAGTATCTGTCATTTTTCTTTTTGATTTGCAGAGAATGGTTAATGTTCTCAAATCCATTTGGAGTACAGCTCCTAAAAAATATATTGCAGCATCACAAGGTCTCATTTTCCAAAATTCAGTCCTTGTAGTAACATTATTCTTCATGAGAATTGACTAATTTTCAGAGCATGAGTGCTATATTAAATGATATCAAGAGATTTTAATCGACAAATGCCAATGCAGATATTTGGCCTCCAAAACCTCCCTGACTGTCAGCTGGAAAATAAACTTGAACTATTGCTTTAAAAATCTATTTTTATCTTGTTAGATTTAAGTAACCTTCAAAATAACTTGATATGAACGATGCAGCCTCGTAAAAATTGGCTTTTTACAATGTTTATTCAGGTTACTTTCATTAGATGAACCAAGTGTAAATCGCCCCCGAATATCCTTGGTTTCTCTGAACTATGTTCAATTGAGCAGAACCCCCCCCCCCCCCCAAGCTGCTCAATTGCAGAGGTGAAAAGGGATGGGGGGGGTTAAATTAACCAACACGGTCATGAAGCAGACTGGATTGGATCAGCTGATGTTGGCGCACTCCCTCCAGTTTTCCTTTCCTTTTAAGGAGCAGGTGCAGCTGAACTATCATTGTTTGAAGATAGACACAAAATGCAGGCAGCATCTCTGGAGTGAAGGAAAGGGTGATGTTTTGGGTCGAGACCCTTCTTCAGACTGAGAGACAGAGGGGAGGGAAATTGGAGATTGGAAGGGTGCAAAGAGATTGTAAGGTGCAAAACCGACAGATCAAAGCAGATGATGATCAAGGAAATGTGGAATGATTCATTGTTGACTGAGGGCAAAACACTATGAGGCATTCAAACAGTAAAATGAATCAGTGAAAGGCAGTGAAACTCGTTGGAGAACTAAGGTGGGGGGGAACAGAGAGAGAGGGAAAGCAAGGATTATTTGAAGTTAGAGAAATCAATATTCATACTGCTAGGTTGTAAGCGAAATATGAGGTGTTGTTCCCCCATTTTGCGTTTGACCTCACTCTGACAGTGGAGGAGGCCTCGGACAAAAAGGTCAGTATGGGAATGGGAAGGAGAGTTAAAGTGTTTCGCTACCGGTTCGATACTGGGTCATAGTAATCAGTCTCAAACTTGTCCAGCTCTTTGGTAGACACAAAATGCAAGAGTAACTCAGCGGGACAGGCAGCATCTCTGGAGTGAAAGAATGGATGACATTTCTAGTCGAGATGCTTCTTCAGACTAATGTCAGGAGAGTGGGTGGTACAGAGATAAAATGTAGTCGTAGACAGTAAGACTGGCAGGAGAACTGGGAAGGGGATGGAATGAGAGCTACTTGAAGGGCTACTTGAAGTTAGAGTTCATACCACTGGGGTGTAAGCTACCCAAACAAAATATGAGGTGCTGTTCCTCCAATTTGCGCTGGGCCTCACTCTGACAATGGAGGAGGCCCAGGACAGAAAGGTTAGTGTGGGAATGGGAGAGGGAGTTACAGTGTTGAGCAACCAGGCGATCAGGTAGGGATAGGCGGACCTAGCAGATCGCCGAGCCTGTGCTTGGTCTCGCCGATATATAGCAGTCCACACCTGAAACAGCAGATACAGTAGATGAGGTTGGTGAAGGTGCAAGTGAACCTTTGCCTGACCTGAAAAGACAGTCGGGGTTCTTGGACAGAGTCGAGGGGGGATGTAATGGGACAGGTGTTGCATTTCCTGCAGTTGCAGGGGAACGTATCTGGGGAGGGAGTGGTGTGGGTGGGAAGGGACGAGTTGACCAGGGAGTTGCGGAGGGAACGGTGTCTGCGGAAAGCAGAAAGGGGTGGAGATGTGGCTAGTAGTGCGATAGTGTCCTGCTCTTTACCTGACAGTAAGGACTGCGAAATGTGCCACTATGCAATCCCACATCAATCCTTATAAATTCTTGGACTTCTGCACACTCTCTTACTGTAGGTATGTTACAAAACTTACCTTGAGCAGCGCTGCAGTTCTGCCGCTCCCCGTGTGTGCGACTTTGGCGCCTTTCAGAGGGGGGCGGGCTTAAAGTGCTGTTTTTCGACAGACTGGGATAATCGATGAATGTCGGGCGATTTTGTTGCGGAAGAAAAATCGCTCTGACATTTCAGCAATGAAGGTATTTTTAAATTACTCTAAATTATTTGTTAACTAGAGTAATTTAAAAATCACCTTAAAAAACCGTGAGCACTGACAACCGGAAGGATTTTCTGTAGGGGAGAAAAAAAGGTAAATAGTTTATTTTTATATTAAAAGTTGATTTTTCGGGAGGCTTTAATAATATTTTCATGTTGCGAAATGGGGTCCAAAAAAATGTATGAACAAACAGTATTTTTCCTCCCGACTTCACCGCTAACCGCAACGTTCCAATCCACCGCATTCCACTAAAACCCACTCGCTAGTTGATTTAAATGGCCATTAATTTACAGGAATGAAACACTAAATTCCTTCCATTTGGCCCAGAAATTCATGATTCATGAAAGTGAGATTTAAAAATTATGTTATATTGTGGATTATTGTGTGAATGTTATTTGGACACTTAGGCAATTTTAAAAAAGTTTATCTTTTCTTAAGAAATAGATAGATGTTTAGATCTACTCATTGAATTTTGTAATTAGCTACAATTAGATAACTAACTAATTATATGCTTTAATTTCAGGTCATCCAAGTAAGATTGTTTCATATTTGTTTCAGAATGCTTCAATCTATAATAACTGAAAATTTCATTGAGTTCTCTTAATTTTTAAGAAAGTTATGGGCTTTTAACTTTTCCAGATCACAGCTTTTGAGTTGTCAATTGAAAGGCAATGGGGAGCAAGATGCTAATTTCCGAGTGTGAAAATGGCCATAACTTTCTTAATACTGAAGATATGAAAGTAAATTAGGTGTCAAATTAAACTTCTTTTTATGCTTTATCTGATGGGATAAATTGCAGACTTGATTTTTTAAATCTCAAAATTTTGTAACATTGCTACTTACTGACTCATCCCATGATGCCTTAAGGGCCTGTCCCACTTGGGCGTCATTTGTGCATAATTTACGTGACAGGCCGGTAGTGACTGTCGCGCGAAAATCGTCTAGCATTTTACGACAGTCGCGCACCAAGTGCTCTTGAGGTCCCTGCTTCTTTTGGGAGCCATTTGCGATGTCGTTCGTACTTAGTCCAATCTCTGTGGCAAGGATTTTCCCAGTGAAAATATTTCAAAACTACGCACGCTTTATACCCGGGTGGTCACGTGGTGTGTCGCTCAAATGATGTGCAAATGCCGGCGTATGGGCGGCGCATAGTTACAGACTTTGACGCATGGTGACACATAATAAATTAGCATAGGCGATGTTCGTGCATCATCGTGCATAAACCATGCATCACCACGCGCTACACATACGGCGTCAGTACGTCAGCATACGCCATCAGTGCGTCAGCATGCACAAGGGATACGTCATGCAAGTGGCACGCCAGGATTTTGAGCATTCCAAAATCCTGGGGCGTCGCGCGTTACCGCACATCACTGCATACGCCACCACGCGCCCGTCACGACGCGCCAACCTATTTTTAGGATGTCGCGTAAATGACGTGCAAATGATGCCCAAGTGGCTTCTTGGCATGTGCTGAAAGTCACAAAACCAGTTCTCTCAAATGCTCAAGGTTAATACCACCCCAATCCCTATACACAGAGAAAAAAAATGTTTTCAATGCATAGGAAATGCTTGACACTCAAATTGCATTTTATTACTAAAGAACGAAGGAATAAAAATATTCCATAAATAAATAGGCACAAACTCATTTTAGAAACCTAAAACTGCTGAACATGGAATTCTGAAATTGAAACAGATAAACTGGAAACTCCCAGCCGCTGATACAAAATATGTTCAGTCAGAAACAGGGAAGGGAGTAAAAAACAAGTTGGTTTCAAGTGGAAAGGTGAGTAGAGAAGAGGTGGATAGGACAAAGTGATATGCCAAATAGAGTGAAGCCAGGGTTTCCATGGGGCTAAGGTCACTTTGTTGTAGACATCAGGAGCTACATATGCTGCAATCTTGCATGGAACACAAAGTTCTCCAGGGATGCTGCCCGACCCATTGAGTTATTCCAGCAATTTGTGTCTTTCCTTGATGAACTAGCATCAATGCTGTTAAGGGTCATGGTATTCATTATATATTTTCCCCTTATATTTGACCTCAAAGTGCAACACCTGTCACTTGCTTGGATTAAACGCCATCAGCGATTTCTCTGTCCACTTTTGCAGCTGTTCTCTATCCCACTGTATAACTTGACAGCCTTCCTCGCAGTCTGCGACCCCAGCAATCTAGGTGTCATCTGCAACCTTACTGACCAACCCATTTACATTTACATCCAAGTCATTTATATATATCACAAACCGCAGAGGTCCCAGCACAGATCCCTACAGAACTCCACTGGTCACTGACCTCCAGCCTGAACATTGTCCTTCCATCACAACCCTCCGTATTCTTTTCATAAGCCAGTTCAGAGCCACTTGTGTCATGCAGCATGTAACTGGCCCTTCAATCCTCAATGTCCAAGCCAACCATCAAGCAACCAATTACATCAATCCCATTTTATTCTTCTCATGTGGAAAATTATAGTTGTGGTCAACAGGGTCACCCTGTGAACCCAACAAGGGATTTATTTTAGTTGACTGGGTCTACAATCTGAACAACATCCTATATCAGAAAGAATTAAATAAAAATATTAAACTTTTTTATTTAAATAATGAAAATCACAGAAAAAACAACATTATGGTTACCCCTTACATGTAGCCCTGTGCAAAATTGTTAAATTCCCAGAAGCTGCAGACTCCTCCGTGGAATATTATATTTAGTTTGCAAATTCTATGCATTCCAAGCAATAAAGCCAGAATATCAGCATTGATATTGTTGCTCCTTGTGCCAAGATTTCAACTTAAGTGGAACACTATGTAGCTAGTTCTGGGTTAACGCCTCAAACTGGTCCGTGACTGTGCAGATTGATTTTAAAATCTTCATCAAAGTTAATTGCCTCTGCCTCTCTATCAACTGTTGCCAGCTTTCAAGCACCCACCTGGACTCCCTATCGTCATGCAATTTATCATGGCCAAGATCATTCTTTTTTTAATCTGCTTCACATCCAATGGCAGCAGCAGCAAAGAGTAATAGATTCATTTTTACTCCAGTTTAATTTAGTTTAGTTTAGAGATACAGCGTAGAAACAGGCCCTTCGGGCACCGAGTCCGTGCCGACCAGCGATCCCTGCACATTAACGCTATCCCAGGGACAATTTACGCATATACCAAGCCAATTAACCTACAAACCTGTACGTCTTTGTAGTGTGGGAGAAAACCCACGCGATCACGGGGAGAGGGTACAAACTCCGTACAGATAGCACTGATAGTCAGGATCGAACCTGGGTCTCCAGCGCTGCAGGAGCTGTTAGCCATCAACTCTACTGCTGCGCCACCGCGCCGTCAGGTCAAGATTTTAGCTCGTATTAGCACTGCATATCTCCATATCTATTTTCTTGTGCATTACCCTTTGCACATATCTTTGGATAAAAGTACTGGTAAAGATTCTGACAATCAAAGACCTCCCACCAGGTATGCAGGATAGTTTTCACGAAGCCTGGATTTCTGTGGACAGAAGCTGTCACCACCGACTCTAACTGGGAGATTCAATGGGCTGCAATGAGATTCAATCAATAGACAATATAGACAATAGACAATAGGTGCAGGAGAAGGCCATTCGGCTCTTCGAGCCAGCACCGCCATTCACAGTGGTTGATCATTCACATTCCTGCCTTATCACCATATCCCCATGACTCTACTATCTTTAAGAGCTCTATCTAACTCTCTCTGGAAAGCATCCAGAAAATTGGCTTCCACTGCCTTCTGAGGCAGAGAATTCCACAGATTCACAACTCTGGGTGAAAAAAGTTTTTCCACATCTCCGTTCTAAATGGTCTACCCCTTATTCTTAAACTGTGGCCCCTGGTTCTGGACTGCCCCAACATCGGGAACATGTTTCCTGCCTCTAGCGTGCCCAATCCCTTAATAATCTTATGTTTCAATAAGATCCCCTCTCATCCTTCTAAATTCCATAGTATACAAGCACAGCCGCTCCATTTTATCAACATATGACAGTCCCGCCATCCCGGGAATTAACCTTGTGAACCTACGCTGCACTCCCTCAATAATAAGAATATCCTTCCTCAAGTTTGGAGACCAAAACTGCACACAATACTCCAGGTGTGGTCTCACTAGGGCCCTGTACAACTGCAGAAACACCTCTTTGCTCCTATACTCAATTCCTCTGGTTATGAAGGCCAACATTTGCTTTCTTCACTGCCTGCTGTACCTGCATGCTTACTTTCACTGACTGATGAACAAGGACCCCCAGATCAGTTGTGCACTGGCCTCAAGATTTCATTGGATGCTGCAAATACTTTTCAGGTTGAAGGTAGATGGAAGTTTGAAGAAGATTGGAGTGGGTGAGCGGTTGAATGGGGGGCAGTAGAGTTAATAGCTTGGCTATTGCTGTGAACGGACACAAAGTGGAGTAACTTAACAAGTCAGGCAACCTCTCTGGTAAACATGGATACGTGGCTTCTCAGGTCAGAACCCATCCATGGTGTGGTTTGTTGCTGGGGTTGCATTGTCGGCTGGAGCTTTGTCTGGCAGGACCACTTTAACCAGCGCTGAAGCTGGCCTGCTACTGCACAAGAATATTGCACCATTGGTGATTCATGCGTGTCATCCAAAACTCCACCACTGATCACCACTCACACAAGCCAAGGTACTCTCTGCTGCAGCCCATCAGTCAAGTGGAGAACCATTAGGAAAAGCACCAATGTCATGACATTTGCCAATGTCTTCTCATGTTTGATTTTATTAATTAAAATTGCAAATTAAAAATAAAAATAAAAATAATAAAAATCCACAGCACACAAAAGGGTGTCGAAGTTCCAGGCAACTTATTTTCAGTGGTGGGAGAATCAGCAACCAGAGATCAGGCATGTAATTTAGTTACTAAAATATTGAAACCAAAGAGCCATTAGTTGCATTTACGATAAGTTCTGAGAGGCAGTGCATTAGTTTGATAAGGTAACAAAAGTAGATTCAATGGCAACTTTCAAAATAGAGTTTGATAGGTAACTAGGTGTCATTGTTTGAAAATAAGGTTCTCAATTTAAGAAGAAGAGGCATTTTTCTCTCTCAGAGGGTCATGAGTCTTTGGACCCCTCGAATTCAAACAGTGGTGGAAATACCAGGTAGATAAATAGATTGTTGATATATTATAGATTCTTGATAAGCTTGGAGCAGCTTGATGGGCAGAAGCAAGCCTGCTCTTGCTTCTGATCCATACCATCATATGTTTAGACTTTAGCCTTTTGGGATACAACATGGAAGCCGGCCCATCGGCCCACCGAGTCCACGCTCACCAGCGATCACCCCATAGGCTAACACTATCCTACACGCAAGGGAAAATTTACCAATGCCAATTAACCTTTAAAACTGTACGTCTTTGGAGTGTGGATGGAAACAGGAGCACCCGGAGAATGAGAGACCCGGTGTAGTTATTGGCAATGGAGGAGGTAGAGGAAAGAAGAGAACTAGGTGGCAGTGTGAACTGTGAGGAGGATGCTATGAGAATACAGGGTGACTTGGACAGGTTGGGGGAGTGGGCAGATGCCTGGCAGATGAAGTTTAATGCAGATAAATGTGAGGTTATCCACTTTGGTAGCAAAAACAGGAAGGCAGATTACTATCTAAATGGCGTCAAGTTGGGAAAAGGGCAAGTACAACGGGATCTGGGGGTCCTTGTACATCAGTCTGTGAAAGTAAGGATGCAGGTACAGCAGGCAGTGAAGAAAGCAAATGGCATGTTGGCCTTTATAACAAGAGGAATCGAATATAGGAGCAAAGTGGTCCTTCTGCAGTTGTACAGAGCCCTAGTGAGACCACACCTGGAGTATTGTGTGCAGTTTTGGTCCCCTAATTTGAGGAAGGACATTCTTGCTATTGAGGGAGTGCAACGTAGCTTTTAAAGGTTAATTCCCGGGATGGCGGGACTGTCATATGCTGAGAGAATGGAGCAGCTGGGCTTGGACACTCTGGAGTTTAAAAAGATGAGAGGGGATCTCATTGAAACATATAAGATTGTTAAGGGTTTGGACACCCTGGAGGCAGGAAACATGTTCCCGATGATGGGGGAGTCCAGAACCAGGGGCCACAGTTTAAGAATAAGGAGTATTCTTTTCTCACAGAGAGTGGTAAGTCTGTGGAATTCTCTGCCTCAGAGGGCGGTGGAGGCGGGTTCTCTGGATGCTTTCAAGAGAGAGCTAGATAGGGCTCTTAAAAATAGCGGAGTCAGGGGATATGGGGAGAAGGCAGGAACGGGGTACTGATTGGGGATGATCAGCCATAATCACATTAAATGGCGGTGCTGGCTCGAAGGGCCGAATGGCCTACTCCTGCACCTATTGTCTATTATATTGTCTATAGGTGACAGGATGGGGAAGGTGGAAAGATTTGCATAGGCGAGAGGGGATGGGTCTGAAAGCTTGGTATATGAGAAGGGGGGGGGGAGTGTACTTGAAATTGGTGAATTCAATGTTTGTGCCATTGGGTTGTAGTCTACCCAGGCTGAATGTGAAGTGCTGTTCTGGCAGTAAAGGAGGCTGAGGCCAGAAAGGTCAGTACAGAAATAGGAAATGGAATTATTGTAGCTAGCAACCAGGAGCTCCAACTAACCTAGGCGGACAGAGAACAAACGTTCAGTAAAACCGCCACCTAATCTTCACGAGGTCTCAACAATGCAGAGTGAGCATTTTGTTGAGTGATTTGATTAAAATAATCCTTTGATTCAACTTTCTGGCTGCAACAGAATTGTATTGTTAAATATATTTCCAGAATATAATTATGAACAATGAACGGCAATGCCAGCAATGAGATAATTACCTTAACCCACTGCTGAGTGTTGTAAACAGCAAAAACATCCTATTCAACTTCACTTCTCTTTTCAATACAATCTATTATCCTATTTCAAGCCCCATTCCATGTAAATAAATTATATAGATGGCTGCTGTCCAATTTGTGGAAATTAAATAATTGGATTTGGATAAATACTACGTGCAAGCGTAATAACACAACATTAAGGCCATTTACTATTCTTTTATATTATTACATGTTAAAACAATTGCTATAACAAAATCAATTGTGTACTACCTCCTCTGTATTTGCTAGGTTATAGTTGGAGGCAGAGTCTTCAATCATGATCAATGGGATGGCTACTGTTACTTGGAGTGAGATATTTAAATTACCAGCATGACCTTTACCAGTCAAATCATAGACAATTGCATACAAACTGGGGAACTGCCATTGTGTATGAGCAAATTCAAGACATGAAAAAGATGTCATGAATAAAAAAGACACAAAGTGCTGGAGTAACATCAAATAATGCAATGCCATCCATCCATGTTCTCTAGGAATGCTGCCTGACCCATTGAGGTACTCCAGAACTTTGTATCTTTTCTTTGCAAACCATCATCTGCAGTTCTTTGCTTCTATATGTAAAGAATATACATGCACATGTCAGTTAATGACCTGATTTACTTGAGCTGTTTATTTAATCTTTTAACAATTCATTTTTCTTGAATCAAAGGAATTATGTGAAAACAGGTCCTGATATATATCAAAGTGGAATGATCAGATATAAAAAAAGAATGGAGTGAGCGGGATGAGATTCATCATTGATAATGCTGGTGGCCTTGCCGAGGCAGTGTGAAGTATAGACGGAGTCAACGGAAGTGGGGTTGGCTTAGTGAAACGCTTTTGTTGCGTGCTAACCAATCAAACTGAATATATGATTACAATCAAGCCATTCACAGTGTACAGATACATGATGAAGGGAATAACGTGAATAACATGTTGTGCAAGATAAAGCCAGTAAAGTCCAATCAAAGATAGTACGAGGGTCTCCAATTAGATAGTTGGCAGTTCAGGACTGCTCTCCAGTTGTGGTAGGATGGTTCACTTGGATAACAGCTGGGAAGAAACTGTCCTTAAATCTGGCGGTGTGCATTTTTGCACTTCTACACCTTTTGCCCGATTGGAGAGGGGAGAAGAGGGAGTGGCAAGGGTGTGACTTATCCTTGATTATGCTGCTGGTCTTGCCAAGCCTGCGTAAGGTATAAATTGAGTTAATGGATGAGAGGTTGGGTGTGAGATGGTCTTGGCTGCATCCACATTTCTCTGCAATTTCTTACAGTCTTGGATGGAGCTGCTCCCAAACAATGTGCATCCCGATAAATAGTTGTCATTTATTACCCTATGTGTGAATATTGTTAAGATCTTGCTGCAAACAAAAATGGGCTGTTTCATGAGCTAAGGATTTGCAAATAGAATTAAAGTCATAGAGTCATATAGCGTGGAAACAGGCCCTTTGGCCCATGCAGACCAACATGTCCCATCCAAAATAGTCCCACCTGCCTGCATTTTGCCCATATCCCTCTAAACTTATCCTATCCATGCACCTGTCTAAATGCTTCTGAAACATTGTGA
This sequence comes from Raja brachyura, assembly GCA_963514005.1. The sequence continues at coordinate 92,106,462 of OY740782.1, forward strand.
TAGTACCTGCCTCAATTACCTCCTCCAGCAGCTTATTCAATACACCCACCATCCTTTGTGAAGAAAAGTTAACCTTCAAGTTCCTATTACATCAGCCAGCAGCTCAACAACTCTCTTGACTTGACTTAAATCTTCCCCCCCTGACTTTAAACCTTTGTCTCTGGTTCTTGATTCTTCTACTCTGGGCAAAATAATCTGTGTGTTTACCTGATCTATTCCTCTCATGATTTTATACACCTCTATAAGATCACCCCTTTCCTCCATGCTCCAAGGAATAAAGTCCTAGCCTGCTCAACCACTCCCTCTAGCCCTGGCAACATCCTTGGAAATGTTCTTTGCGCTCTTTCCAGCCTGACAACATCTTTCCTATAACATGGTGCCCAGAACTGAACATAATACTCTAAATGTGATCTCACCAACGTTTTATATAACTGTAACATGACCTCCCTTCTATACGCAGTACTCTCACTGATGAAGGCCAATGCGCTAAAAGCTTTTATGATCACCCTGTCTACCTGTGGTGCCACTCTAACGGAACTATGTACCTGCACTCCCAAATCCTTCTGCTCTGCAACACTCCCCAAAGCCCAACTATTAAATGTGTACGTCCTTACCAAAATGCAACACTTCATATTTCTCTGTACTAAATTCCATTAACCATTACTCAGCCCATTTGCCCAGTCGATCAAGATCCTGCTGCAATTTTTTTCAACCATCTTCACTATCTACAATACCACTCACTTTTATGTAAAAACTTGCTAACCAAGCCACACACATTCTCATCCAGATGACAAATAGCAATGGGCCCAGCACCAAATCCTGAGGCACACATTGGTCACAGGCTGAAAAACAAACTTCCACCATCACACGTTGCTTCCTTTCGTAAAGCCAATTTTATATCCATTCAACTGTCTCTCCTTGAATCCCATGCAATCTAACCTTCCAGAACAACCTACCATGTGTAACCTTGTCGAATGCCTTGCTCAAGACAAATTAAAAACTATATAATCATAAGCAAATATCCTTACTTCTGAGCTTACCATAGAAGGGTGATCATTGATGAAGCAGCTGACAATGGCTAGGCTGAGGCCACATCATGAGGAACTCCTGCAATCATATCCTAGGGCTAGGATGATTGACCTCAACATCTAGAACCATATTCCTCTGTGCAAGGACTGACTCTCAGCACTAGTCATTTCCCTTCAACACCCATTGACTCAGTTTCATCAAGACCCCTCAAAGTCAAACACAGTTTGACATATTCTAAAACTTGATTTGTGAAATTTGCTTCACAAATCATTGAAGTAACTCATTAGCTGCTTCACCTGTCTCATAAGGTCATAAGTGATAGGGGCAGAATTAGGCCATTCAGCCCATCAAGTCTTCTCCGCTATTCAATCATGGCTGATCTATCTATCCCACCTAACCCCATTCTCCTGCCTTCTCCCCATAGCACCTCTTATTGCCATTGGAGAGCTATGACCAGCTTGTAATTCCAGCTTAGAAATTAATTGTATATGGAATCAACTGCAGTGGAACACTGCATTGTGAACCTCTTGATATTGTAGATATTGCTTTTTAAAAAAAAATACTGAATGTGTTTATTTTTAAGTAAGGTAGAAACTATGATGGAGATACAAGCCACGGCAGATACTTGAATTTCCAGCAAACAGTAAATTGCTGGAAGATCGAGTAGGTTGAGCAACAACTGTGGAGGCAAAGGAATGCGTTTGTTTTGGGTTGAAACCCCACACCAGAATATGATATTTCTCTTAAAACATGGGCTTTTTTTAATGGGTTAAACATGATTTATTGATATTAACATTTACTTATGTTCTCAGAAAAGTTGCTCAATATACTTTATTCCAATGATAATATGTTTCAGAGGCAATAGCCAAATTCTCTTCTGATTTGCTTCCTGGAGATACAATTCTCACAATGCCAGAGATACAGCCTCAAATGGCCCATAGAAAAATTACCTAGTGTGGCATAAACATGGTTTGCTCCAAGCAAATGTTAATAAAGTCATTGAGTCATATAGCTTTACTTAAAAGAAACATACCCTTCAGCTCACCATGACCATACTGACCTTTTTGCCCATTACATCCGTCCAATTTGCAAAACAATGCCTGTATCCTTCTATGCCTTGTTTATTTAAATGCCTGTCCAAATGATTTAAATATAGTGATTGTATTTGACTCTACCAGCGCCTGTACTCATCAGTTTCAGATCAACTACACTCTGTGTGAAAAAAAATTCCCCTCAAATCCCTGATAAAACCCCTTCCTCTCACCGTAAAATTCATGCCCTCTTGATTTTGATACACGGGAAAAAGATTCAGAGTATCTATGCTTGTTATACTTTGTTATACCTCTTATCAGGGCACCCATCAACTTCCTTTATTGCAGGTATAACTAATCCATGTAACATCCCAGTATATGTCTCCAGCAAAGATACTCCAGCACAACCACATCCTTCCTACAGAAGGGCGACCAGAGCTGCAGACAATACTTCAAGTAGAATCTAACTAATATTTTGTAAGATAGGGATTAGTGTTGGTATTGGTTTATTGTGGTCAAATATACCAAGCGACTGAAAAACTTTGTTTTGCATATTAAACATAAGTACATCAGGATCAGGTAGAGCAAAAGAAAAAATAATCAGAATGCAAAATACAGTGTTGTAGTGTTACAGATAAAATAAAAATGCAAGGGCCGCAGAAAGGAAAATTGGAAAATCAGGAAGTCATTGCTAGCATTTGAGAGATTTGTTCATGAGTCTGATAACAGCAGGGAAAACACTGTTCTTTCATCTGCTGGGATTTGCTTTCAAGCTTTCATATCTTCTGCCCTATGGGAGAGGGGAGAATAAAAAATGACCAAGGTGGGGATGGATGACTTTAATTAGGTTGGATGCTCCCCGAGGCAGCATGAAGTGTAAATTAAGTCGCTGAGGGAGGGGACTGGGTGATGGACTGGGTTGCATTCATGACTCTCTGCAATTTGTTGTGATCTTGGTCAGAATAGTTGGCATATCAAGGTATGAATCATCCCAATGGAATGCAACATAACGCTCCAACTTTTATACTCTCTCTGCTGACCAATGGAGGCAAGCTGATCAGATGCCTCAGCACCATGCTACAGTATGTACCATTGTTACCATTTTCAGGGAACAAAGACTTACAGTAAACCCTATGATCCCATTGTTCATTAACTTTCCTTACTGCCCCATCACTTATTGTGTATGTAATACCTCTATTTACTTAACAAAATGAATTTCTCTGCACTTGCCAGGATTAAATTCCTTCTGTTAATATGCCAGCCAATTTTCCATCTGATCGATATTCTGCTGCACCTCAGAGAAACGCCCTCACTGTCATCAATACCACCAACGTTTGGGTCATCTGCAAACTTATTAATCATGCCTCCAACGTTAAAAATCAAGTTATGAATGCATATCACAGAGCACGGATCCCAGCACTGATTTCTGCAGTACACTACTGGTCACAAACATCCATTTGGAAAAACACCTTCCAGTACCATCCTCCGCATCTTATTACTAAGCCAGTAATCCAGTAAGCCAGTTCATCTTGGATCCAGTAAGCCAGTTCATCTTGGACCCCAGGTGCTTTAACCCTGTAGACCAGCCTACCATATAAGGACATGTCAAGTCTTACCAATGTGTACGTAGACAATGGAGACAAAAGGAACTGCAAATGTTGGTTTACAAAATTTCGACGTAGAAAATGGCCACTGATCTGCTTTTCAGTAACCTCCTCGAAAAATTCAAATCAAGGTAGAGATGCAGGATTTTCCCCACAGAAAGCCATTCTGACTATTCCTTATCAGCTCTTGCTGATATATGTACATAAAATCAAATCACCTGGGATTTTCACTAACACTATTCTATACTGCCATGTTTCTTTTATTTTCCTGATCAAATCTTTAATATCCTTCGTCGTCACTTTCCAAATTGTCTTTCTCCCTTATAGGAACATGCTGGTCCTGAACTCTTAGCAACTTTTCTTTAAATGAATTCTACCCCATGCCATGACACAACCCAGTTTGAAATGAATGCAGATTCTATCTAATGCTGTCGATAGAAATAATCTGCAGAAGTGTGTGTTAATATTCGTTTTCCTGTGCTTATACTGTAATAATCAAATTGTTCTTTTTCAAACGTCTTTCAATCCCAATAGCATTGGTAATCACCCCCACTCCCAATCCATCCCGCCGTATTTGATTCCAGCATAGCGAACAAACCTAGCTGTCTAAACAGTTGCGGCGGGGGATAATCAACACGTTACTGGAAACTCATGCCTGTTTTTAATAAAGCTGCAATGGATCAGGAATCATATATATACAGGTGTAATACCGCCAGGTATATGCAGGAGTGCTTGCGATATGATGCCAGCAAAGGTGCATCTAAAGTTTTTAATCTGTTTAATTCCAGAAGCAATTCCAGTTCTTTTCGTTAAATCAATGAAGTACATTTGCCTTTCGTAACACACAGATCGTATCACGTCGACACAGTGGGAACGAGATGCGCTGGATCTCTCGCAGTGGGTGTCGAACGCGAAATAGAAATGCGAGTGGCAACATCTGAACAAATGCAAAACCACCTGTATGAAAGGTAAACCACACCAACTCAGTGCAAGACTGCGAACAGGGCTGGAAGAGATGAGACGGTGACAGGGAGAAGACTGATTTGCATTCTCTCAGCATATTGTTCACTAGTCTCCACTGACTCATCTGAATTATGTCATTTCACGTCTAATTCTTGTATTTTGATACAGTTTGCAAACATGTTGATCAGCGAGCAACACACCCATGTACCCGTGCGAGTGTCGGTATCTGCGTCCTGCTTTTGACTTCTGAAAACCCCACTTCTAGTACAATTTGTATTCTCACTTGGTAACAGTGTTTTTAACATTTTGCCTTGTGCCGCTCCCAACTCGTGGCCGAAGCCGACCTTCTAATCTGCGGATCACAATAGCATTGCAAGATTAGTTGGATTTCAGAGCAGCGACTGACCTTTCGGCAGCGATTTATTCCCGTCTGTCAAAGGTTACGAAACTGGTGTGGAAAAAAAACCTGAGCGAACTGCGATCGACTCTACCCCGCCATATTCATTGGAAGCAGGAAGAGAGATGGTTAATCGTTAGAAAATCCAGTCTGCCACCGAGATGTGATCAGAGCTCGCACTAGTGGCAACACACGGCTCGGGCTTTCTAAAAATAGCAATCCAATAATCTGAGGAAACACAAAGCATGTTCAAACCACATTCAGGCAGCGGAATAAATACATCACAACTGAGAAATAGTGTCTGTCGCGCACTTGATAAACAAGATTTGTTACAAAATGAAATAGAGGAAATGTATCCATACTCGCGTTGGATTTGCACATGTGTTGTTTACATGTATATACACACACACATATATATATATATGTGTGTGTGTGTGTGCATATATATATATATATATAATACATAATACATTAATATGCACCGATTGTTTAACATACTTGTGCACTTCACTTGTCTGAAGGAGGGTCTCGACCCGAAAAGTCACCCATTCCTTCTCTCCAGAGATGCTGCCTGTCCCGCTGAGTTACTCCAGCCTTTTGTGTCCATCTTCTGTGCACGTCTCTTATTGTCGTGAGTGGCTAAATTAATCATCCATCTAGTCATCTTTAGGTCCAACAGCTATGTTATTATAGGCCCTTTGGTCCGCGCACTGGGAATGAGATCAAAAGGTGTGCTGCTAAAAGTCACATACATCAGAAGTACATGGCCGTCCGAAGGGAGGGGGGGGGGGGGGGGGGGTGCGTTGGGTGCGACTGCACCCCCCTTTCCCCCCTCCCCCAGAGTAAGAAAAAAATGCAGAGGGAAAAAAAAAAATCGGGAAAAAAAAGAAGAAAATCTGAAAAGAAATTCATTGTTTCCACTTTGTCGGATGATTTGGGTGAAAATAATTGGGCCATCCGTGCCTGCGCAGTTGGGGAAGCGACGCAAAATTATGCCGTCTCTCCGTGCATACGCAGTGGGCCCGGGGGGATCAGACTGCCATTTGCTCTCCACACGTTGAGCTCGATGCCTCATGTCGTCTACTCCAGGCAAGTAGTGGAATATTGCGTTGCAGGAGGGGGAGTCTGTGTTTTATCCTCGATTCAAACTACCCAAGAGGGGGTATAATCTGGCCTGCTGTATAACGGAGTGCCCATTTCTCCGGGCCGGGAAGGGGGGTGCGGGGTGTGGGGTGCGGTGTCTGCCCGCCCGGTCCAGGGTCTCCATCCGCGGCGTCCGAGCCTCACCAACAACCAGCCTGGCGACCAGGAGACCGTTCTCCCGTCGCCGGGCGGGAGTGGCTGAATCTGAACCCAGCGGCTGTAACTCCAACATTAGACGCCGCTCCCCTCGCCTCCCCCCGCCACCAAACCATCTTCCCCCCTCGACACCCCACTGGACCCCCGCTGGGTCCACGCAACCCATGCTGGGCCCACGCCACCCCACTGGGCACACGCCACCCCTGCTGAGCCCACGCCACCTTCATCGCCCCCCGTGCCACCTTAATCTTCGCGCCCCCGCAAATATGCGTCAAGCCGATGCCTAATCGTTAAAGAGTTAAAAGATAGCCTAATCGATAAAGAGCTAAGAAGAGGATTCAGAGCTGCCAAGGAAAGTTACTCTGAGAAGTTGTGGAGCAAGTTCTTAGCTAGTGACTCTTCTTCAGTTTGGGAAGGCATGCAATAAATCACCAGCTATAAGAGGAAAGCCCCCCCGCTCTTTGGACAATCGTCAGCTGACAAACAACCTGAATGAGTTTTACTGCAGGTTTGAAAATCAGAAACATAACTCTGGTACCCACTCCCCAACAAACACAGCCAGACCCCAGTCTGCAAAGAATGGACCCTGCACCCTCTCCTTCCCATTCACCACTTCACACCTACTTAAGACAAGACTCCAGTATAAAAAGAGTGGACCCTTTCCCACCCCAACCAACACTTCAGACCCAATTACTCATTTTTAACCAGTCCCTGCAAAGATGTACTGTCCCTGCCTGCTTCAAAGTCTCCACTATTGTCCCTGTACCCAAAAAGGTAAGGATTACTGGTCTTAATGACTACAGGCTTGTCGCACTGACCTCTGTAGTCATGAAGACCATTGAAAGGCTTGTGCTGGCCAAGCTGAAAAATCTCACAATCCCTCTGCTGGACCCTCTGCATTTTGCATATTGGGCCAATAGATCTGTGGATGACGCAGTCAATCTGGGCCTGCACTTCATCCTCCAGCACCTAGACCACCAGGGGACCTATGCGAGGATTTTGTTTGTTGATTTTAGCTCTGCATTCAACACCATTGTGCCAGAGCTACTACGCTCCAAACTTTCTGAGTTGACTGTGCCTGAACCCCTCTGTCGGTGGATCACCAGCTTTCTGACAGACAGGAAGCAGCATGTGAGACGGGAAAGCATATCTCGGACCCGCAAACACTCAGCATAGGAGAACCACAAGATGCATACTCTACCCTCTCCTCGACTCTCGCCACATCAATGACTGCACCTCCACAGACACCTCTGTGAAGCTTCTCAAGTTTGCGGAACACCCAATCCTGATTGGACTGATCCAGGATGGGGATCTTTGTACTCTTTTCAGTTTGACATCTTTCCTATAACATGGTGCCCAGAACTGAACACAATATTCTAAATGCGGTCTCGCCAACGTCTTATACAACTGCAACATGACCTCCCAACTTCTATACTCAATACTCTGACTGATGAAGACCAAAGTGCCAAAATACATTTTGACCACCTGATATACCTGCGACACGACCTTCAAGGAACCATGCAACCATTCCTCTGCCCACCTGGCTAATTGATCCATATCCTGCTGCAATCTTTCACAACCATCTTCACTATATACAAAACCACTCACTTCTGTATCACCAGCAAACTTGCTATTCTTGCCCTATTCTGTGACGTTTCACAGAGTGCTGGAGTAACTCAGCGGGTCAGGCTGAGTATAGAGGTTGGGAGGTCATGTTGCAGAAGGTGGTGAGGCCGCATTCAGAGTATTGTATTCAGTTCTGGGCACGATGTTATAGGAAAGATGTCATCAAACTGGAAAGGGTACAGTGAAGATTTACGAGGATGTTGCCAGCACTAGAGGGCCAGAGCTATAGGGAGAGGTTGAGTAGGCTGGGACTCTATTTCATGGAGCACAGGAGGATGAGGGATGATCTAATAGAGGTGTATAAAATCATGATTTGAATAGATATGGTTGAATCTTTTGCCCAGAGTAGGTGAATCGAGGAGCAGATGACATAAGTTTAAGGTGAAGGGGGAAACATTTAATAGGAATCTAAGGGGAATGTTTTTCACACAAAGGGTGGTAGGTGTATGAAACAAGCTGCCAGATGAGGTAGTTGAGGTGGGGACTATCGCAACATTTAAGAAACAGTTAGACAGGTACATGGATAGGACAGGTTCGGAGGGATATGGATCAAACGTGGGCAGGTGGGACTAGTGCAGATGGGACATGCTGGGCCGAAGGGCCTATTTCCACATTGTATCACTCTATGAATCTATCTATCTTTCCCTCTCAAACCCATTCTCCTGCCTTCTCCTCATTACCTCTGACACCCGTATCAATCAAAAATCTATCAATCTCCTTCTGAAAAATGTCCATTGACTTGGCCTCCACAGCTGTCTGTGGCAATGAATTCCACAGTCCACCACCCTCTGACTTCAGAAATTCCAGAAAGAGACATCTCCTTTCTTAAGGAATGTCTTTTAATTCCGAGGCTGTGGCCACTGGTCCTAGACTCTCCCACTAGTGGAAACACCCTCTCCACATCTACTCCATCCAGGTTTTCACCAGGCTGGGACAGACGGCAACAGCTTCACACCATGTCCCATAGCCTGTGCCCTGTCCTGCATCTCCCAAGGCAGCAGAGACGTTATAGGAGAGGGCAAGCACCGAAACAAAGTAGCTCACGATGGTTTGGGTAACATTCAGGAATGTCTATGCAAGTCACATCATGAATATTACTGAAGAAGGGTCTTGACCCGAAATATAATGTGTACCTTTTCCCCAGAGATGCTGCCTGACCCACTGAGTTACTCCAGCATTCTGTGAAACGTAATCTATCCATGTTCTCCAGAGATGTTGTCTGACCCGCTGAGTTACTCCAGCACTCTGTGAAACGTCACCTATTCATGTTCTCCGCAGATGCTGCCTGGCCCACTGAGTTACTCCAGCAATTTGTATCTATTTTCCCAAAACCCATCTGCCCAAGCCCACTCTCCCCCCTCCTTTCCTGTGCTCCTTTCCACCGATAAACCTCTCTCTGCCTTTACATTTCACTCCTCTTTCAAATCTGCTCTACTTATCTACATGCATTTTTCTTCTTCATGCATTTTTCTTCACATGCTACCTCTCAGATTCCTGTTAATTTCTGAAATATTGGTCATAGACTTGGTGCAAAAATGCTCCAAAATAAGGGTCAAAATGCTTCAGAGAGAATCGAAAACCCCAGAGCTTCCAAGGCCCTTAAGTGGGCCTTCTTCCCGGCATCGAGGGACTTCACGCTTCGCGCTCATGATATGCGCAGTGCGCACAATATTTCACATTTAAATTTTTGTAATCCTGTCATGCCACCCCACTTTTTGAAAAGCTTCGTACGGGCCTGGAATTATGTGAGAATTCAAACATCTCCATATTTAATTCCCATGTTTCCACCTTGTGATGTACAAATACAATTTAATGGGTTTGGAAAACCACAATGGAAAAAAAACAGTAGCTTATATTTGGATAGGGACTTTAATGTGGGAAAGCATCGCAAATATTAAACCACACATAAAAAGAGATATTGATGTCTAAAATATGGTCAGAGACCATGTTTAAAACCAATGTTTTGAACAAAGAAAGAGAGGTTGTGACATTTAGGAGAGAATTACAGAACGTTAGGTCTTCTCAGCTAAAAGTGGGGCCACCAATGGTTACATTTGAGATGATCAAGAGGCCAGAACTGGAGCAATGCAGAGGGATGGAGGGCATTAGAGGGATGGAGGGCATTATAGATAAAGGCCATGGAGGGAATGGAAAGCAAACTCCAAAATGTTACAATCAAAGTTTTGTTCAACAGGGAGACAACGCTAATCAAGTTCAAGGAAGATGGCAAGACCACAAAAATCACATAGTTGTAGATGTAGCCCAATCCTTCACACAGTCCAGACTTCCCATCATTGTATCATTGTATCACATGCTACCTGGGAAAAGCAGCCAACATAATCATGGACTTGTCTCATCACGGCCATTCCTTCTCCCCGCTCCCATCCAGCACAAGATACAGAATCTCGAAAGTGTGTTTCACCAGACTCAGGAACAGTTTCTTCCCCTCCTGAACGGTCCTGAATGGTCCTTCCATATGCTAGGGTACTGTTCAATTATTGTGCTGTTGTGCTACAATTTGTTACATTATTGGAAACTATATTCTCCACTCTGTATTTCCCCCTTGCTCTATCTATTGTACTTGAGTTTGGCATGATTGTATTTATGTATGGTATATTTGATCTGTTTGAACAGCATGCAAAACAAATCTTTTTCACAGAATCTTGTGACAATAAGAACATGTGACATGTGACAATAAGAAATCATAAAAAAATAGCAATAGATGGTGCACTTTGGAAATGGATATCAGAAATTTTAATGGACAAAGCTAATGAGAGATCTTTTTAAGTATGCAAATGTATGAGTGGCAGAGGCAAGGACAGTGAGAAACATTTCCCTCAAAGGAAATGTCTATTACCAGGGAACATTGATTTGAAATAAGAGGTATGGAGAATTAGAAAGGATAGGAGGATGATTTTATTCATCTGTAGGATTGTTGAAATGTAGGTGAATCAATGGTGGAAGAGGAGACTCTTGCAATATTTAAGAAATACTTAAATATGCGTTTGAAATCCCATGACAAAGAAGACCGGGAACTGTGCTGGCATGGATGGGGCTGTTTTTGTATTGCATTATTTTATGAGCAGAGATAGGATAATAGTTTACAAGTGTTGGAATGGAATGGAATGCCTTTTATTGTCATTCAAACAACTTGGTTTGAACGAAATTGCATTTTCTACAGTTTTTTACATTACAAAAAAAAACTAAGACCCACACTTAACACAGTTTACATAAACATCCATCACAGTGAGTCTCCAACACCTCCTCACTGTGATGGAAGGCAAAGTCTTTATCTCTTCCCTTTGTTCTTCTCCCGCGGTCCAGCAGTCCAACTGCAGCATCTAGGCGAACTGGGGCTCCGATGTTAAAGCCCCTGGCGGACGATGGTAAGTCCTGTGGCCATTAAGCCATGCTGGGCGATGTTAGGCCCCGGCTCCGTGACCTTTAAACCCCGCGGTTCAAGCAGTTGTTTATTTATGAGCAGCAAAAATGAATGATGGCAAGGGGACAGTACTAAAGGACCTAGAAGTGGGTTTGTGTGCGCGTGTGTGTGTGTGTCTGCCTGCCTGATTTGTGTGTGTGCATGTATGATCTTACGTATTAGTGAGGGAAGAGCAAGAGGGAGATGATTTTAATACAGATAAATGCAGCAAAAGTAGTTGCACCATTATTTTATTAATTCACAGTATTTTTCTTAATTGCTCTTGATAAGGTATTTGTGAACCACCTTTCCACACAGCCTAATCCATAAGCAGGAAGTACTTTCATTATGTTATTTGTTAGGATTTCCAGGATTTTTGATCCAGCCATATCATAATATTCTTCCAGTTCAGGGTGGTTTATTGCATGGTGAAAAACTTGGAGTTACTGATGCTCCCAAGAGCACACCATCTTATGGGCCTGACCCACTTAGGCGATTTTTCAGGCGACTGCCGGCAACTGTCAAGTCGTCGCAGGTCGCTGAAAAACCGGTGACTGGAACGGCGACTGGAGCAGCGACTGTCAGAGTGGAACACACACACATCACTTCCTTCACCAGCCAGCTATGCAGGCGGGTGAGCGGGGAAGCGGGGGGAGCGCTGTCTGAGTGAAGTTCACACAGTGCAAAGCCAATGTGATACAGACACAAACCACGACGAACAAGAAGGTTGATGCTGTAATTAAGATGGTGAAAGCACAGTGTACGGGAAGGGTCACTTAAGTCCTTTAAAAGTGGGGGAGAGGGGGAGGAGAAGGCTGGGGAGGGGGAGAAGGGGGGAGAAGGGGGAGACGGGGTGGAGAGAAGGAGTGGAGACAACTTTTAAGAAGCCAGAGATACACGGCTGTGTACTCGACGGACATTAACATTACTGTTCGGTTATCCTTGGGTCTGAAAACTACTGTTTACGTTTTTTTCCCCAATGAGCCAATGAAATTCATCGGTCAGCGCTGGCGACAACCTACGACAAACGTCGACCTCCTGGCGACCCACTACCACTGCACCTATGTCACGAGAATTCTCGCTACTCTCCATGGCGTAAAAATTCTGTCGCCGCTAATTTTTCAACACGTTGAAAAATTAGCGGCGACCAGAATGAAGCCGCGGCTAGTTACGAGAATGCGGGAACTACTCACCACCATGCAGGCGACATCCCGGCAACCTCCGGTGAACATCTGGCGACCTTGTGGTGACCTCATAGTCTCCTGTAGTCACTTAAAATGTTGCGTAAGTGGGACAGGCCCATAAGTCTGTCTCATGCGTGGAGGTCATGGATTTGAAAGGTGCTGTGAAAAAAGCACCATGTCTTGTGATGCATTCTGTTGGTAGTTCAAATCTGAGAGCTTGTAGTTGAGCAAGGTTCACTACTACCCAATAGATTCATGAGTTTGGGTCCAGGTCATATTTAGCAGTTGGTGCTAAAATATTAGTGAACATTTTATTTCTATTATCTTAAATTAGCACTAGTTAAGAGAATAAAAGAACATCTATTTTTTATTCTAAATGCTGCAAATGGGTATGGCATCCAAAACTTTAGCCAAGGCTATACCATCAGCTTTGCTAGACGAGAAGTTTCTTCTGGAAAATGTTTCAGCTAAAGTTTATATTAGTTCCTTTACAACAGAGACCAGAAGAATTTAGACACCAACCTTTCTAAAGCTAAAAACAGAAAATAGTATTCAATTTGGGAGGAAAAAATTGAAATCCCTGAGTTGGCTGTTTCAATGTATCCCAGAGTAGATTTAGTATTCATGTTCGTACATTAACGAGCATTTCAGAATGAGGTTACAAAGATAAATCTCTCACACAGTTGGATTTATTGGTTGTTGGAATCACAGAAACAATTGGACAATGCCAGCAGAAAAATAAACAGCATATGTTTCCAAGGGAAATATATTCCAAAAATCCCAAATGTGCACAATTCTCTTACACGACTAGGTGTTTAATGCATAACTTTGCCAATAATGTTTAATTCAGAATTTCAATGAAGAGCAGTTACAGTCACATTTCTGTTCTTGGTGATTTATTTAATGACTGACTAAAGAATTATTGGATTCTTTCACACTTTCTGGGGTTATAAAAGTAAGCTGCATTGTACCAGATTTAAAAAGTTCGAAATTCTCTGGCTTCAGTGGAATGAGCTCGCATTTCCTTCATTCTGTGATGAAGAATGTGCTATTTTGACTGAAACAATTAAAATAATTGACAAATTCAACGTTAGAGACTTACAAAATGCAGACTAATGCAAGTGCTCACGGCATTTAATGCTCGAGTTACTTATATCTTTGTGCCAGTATCTAAGCGGCACTAAGCTTACCTTCCAGCATTTTGTCCCTGCAGTTTATTATATGGATTTCAAATATAACTACATAAATCATAATACACAAGGTCCATAAATATAATTTATGGACCTTGTACTTTGATGAGGACCATTCCAGTGCAATAACACCCCCAAGTGGAAACATAAGGAATTGTAGATGATTGAATCGTAAGCAAACAATAAAATGCTGGAGGAACTCAACTGGTCAGGCAGCATCTGTGGAGAGAAATGGAGAGACAATGGTTCACGTCAGCACCCTTCTTTAGATTGAGGAGTAGATGAGAAATAGGAAGCAAGAGGTGAGAGGAAAAGGTGGGGCAAGAGCTAGCAAGTGAGAGGTGGATGAAATAAGGAGAAGTGGATTGGCAGGTAAATCAAGTGGGGAAGAAGAAAAGTGGAGATAGTAACCAAGGCTGGAAGAGATAAGTGGAGAAGCCAAAAGGGTGCAAATGGCGAAATCTGATCAACAAAGTGGAAATGAAATATCAAACCACTACCAAAGGGAGGGATGGTGAGAAGAAAGGAAAAGTGGTGGAAGGAGTGGTGGTAGAAAAATGGAGGATCTGGGTGAGTGAGGGAAGGGTGATGAGTAGATGGAAGAGGTAGAGAAAGGAAAAATAACTAGATGAAGGGGACCGAGGTTGTGGAAAGGAAGGGGGGTGGTGGTAACCTGAATAAATGAAAAGTGGGACTATTATCAAAATTTAGAATTCAATATTCCTGCCATTGAATTGTAAGCTCCCCAAATGGAATATGAAGTCTTGTTGATGCCTGGTCTCACTGATGGGGAGGGGACCACTTCATGAGCATCAAATGCAATTTAGGAGTTTGAGAGAGGTGCACGTATCAATCAATCAATCAGTTTTATTCATCACATACACATATAAATGCAGTGAAATGAATTTGCCAGCAGCGGCACAATTAAAATAGAACACACAATAAGATTTAACACAAACATCCACCACAGCATTCTTCACTGTGGTGGAAGGCACAGAGTACAGTCAGTCCTTCTCCATTGTTCACCCGTGGTCGGGGCAATAAACCTCCGCAGTCGCCGCTAGGGATGGCCCGATTTACAGGCACTCTCGTTGGGATAGTCGAACACACTCCGAGGCTTGGAGGTCCCGAATCGGCGCTTTCCTACCGGAGACCGCGACTTTAGGGTGTTGTAGGCTGCAGGCCAGCGGTCGGAGCTCTTCTCTGGCTGTCCCCGGCGAGGGAACCCATGATCCAGATGATGAGTCCACGCCGCTCCCACAGTTAGACGCTCCGCAGACCGCGGCTTCAGGATGTTATAGGCCGCGGCTCGGCAATCGCAGTTCTTCTCCGGGGATCGCCAACGAGGGTTCCCCCCATCCCCCTGAAGTCCCTGAAGTGAGGTGAGGGAGGAGATATAAGGACAGGCATTGTACCTCCTGTGATGGCAGGGAACAGTGCCTGAGAGGAAGCAGGGGAAGTGGAGTAGTAGGAGTGAACAAGGTGTCAAGGAGGGTGTGGTTTGCGCAGAAAGCTGGAAACATCTATCACTTTCCAGCCCTAGATTGAGCCGCTGAGTACACACAAACCATTGATCACCCGTACGCACTAGTTCTATGTCATCCCGCTTTCGCATCCACTCCCTACACACGAGAGGCAATTTATACCGATCAATTAACCTACAAATCTACATATTTTTGGGATGTGGAAGGTAACCCACATGCTCACAGGGAGATTGTGCAAACTCCACACAAACAGCACTCAATATCAGGATTGAACCTGTGTCTCCGGCGCTGTAATGTAGCAGCCCTACCAGCTGCAACACTGTGATGTCCTTCCCCACCCATTCTCTTGCCCCTTTTTATCACATACTAGACTAAGTTGAAGGGTCACCTGTCACACAGGAGGCCTGGTCCCCCAACCCAACCCGTTCCCCAATGCAATATCCCACCACTCACCTGTTCCCCCAATGCATCCCGTCCCCCCAACGCAATATTGCACCACTCATGCATTGCCCCTCCCTCTCCTTTCCTCTACCCTCAATCACTTCCTGCCTCCCTCCATAACCTCTCCCCTCCCTACCCCCATATCCCTTTATCCCCCACTCCTCACTTCCCCTATCCCCCCCACTATCACCCCTGACCACCCCACTTCCCCCTCCTCTCCCTCTATTCCCCCTCCTCCCCCACTCTCCCTCCCTACCCCTTCCTCTCCCTCAATCCCCCACTCTCGCTCCTCCCCTCCCCCAATCCCTCACTCACCTCTTCTTCCCACTCCTTTCCCCTACCCTCAGTCACTCCATCTCTCCCTTCATAAAAAGCAACATCTGCAGTTACTTCCTCCACAGGTCATTCATTGTTAGCTGTGGTTTAGATCCCGTTGACTTGACAATTGGACCAGTTTGGGGGGGGGGGGGGAGAGGGGGGAGAGGGGGAGAGGGGGAGAGGGGGAGAGGGGGAGAGGGGGAGAGGGGGAGAGGTGTCTCAAACACCGCGCAGACTATTTGGCCACCCTGAAACCCACTTGCCCTGCCTCCCTCTGCCCTCTCCGGCTCTGCCGCCGCTCGGCCCATTCCCTCCCTGCCTGCCCACCCACCTACCTGCCTGCCTGCTCGCTGTCACCGCTGGGCTTTGGGGGGGGGGGGGGGGGAATGGAGTCGGTGTTCGTCACGGTGGGCACCACGAGTTTCGATGAGCTGGTGGAAAAGATCTCCTCCGAGAAGGCCTTGAGGGTGAGTTACCGCAACAGCTGTGGCGAAGGAGAAGGACCTGGGGGGACAGATAGACAGGACCGCCATTGCCACAGAGGGCCGGCAGGGGAGAGGGGTGAGTGATGAGGGAGAGAGAGACGGGACCAGGGCCTCCACTGGGCCTCCACTGAACCCCCCCCCCCCCCCCCCCCCCGTGGCCGCTGCCAGTGGTGGGCGAGATGTAGGCACGTTACTGTGAGGAGGGGGGAGAGGACTTTGTGAGTGAGGTGGGTAGGAAGGGGCGTCATCATTCCGGCCATGGCATTGACTGACAGGAGAAGAGACCAATCTGCGTGGTGCTGACTGAAGGAATCTGCAAAAGCAGATCATTCCACCACTCACCTGTTCCCCCAATGCAACCCATCCCCCCAACGCAATATTGCACCACTCATGCATAGCCCCCTCCCTCTCCTTTCCTCTACCTTCAGTTGATAACCTTTAGTTGATAACTTTTACAATATACCTCCGATCGGAATGAAACATGTTGCACTCGCAGCACAGGAGAACGTTGAGTAACCTGGCAAAAAATCGTGATGTTATCGCGTACCGTTTTAACGCAAATAGAGAAAACCCGCGAACCGGAAGAGCGCAAATTCAGAGTTTTAGAGATAGATAGATGGATAGACAGTTAGTTAGTACATAGATTTCCTCTCAGCTCCAACAGTCTGAAGAAGGTCTCGACCCGAAAAGTCGCCTGTCCATGTTCTCTGGAGATGCTGCCTGACCCGCTGTGTCAAAACTCCCAAGTTGAGCTTTCAGTCAGAACAAGTGCAAACTGCTATTTTTTGGAATTTTACATATTACATTTTTAGACATACACATGTATATACATATATTGTACCTTAGCCCACTGATAAAACATTATGGATGTTCCATTAAGAATGAAATGCTCTGGCATATGTTCAATACGTTTATGTGCCCTTTACTGAACACAATAGGTAATTTGTGCAATTCGTGAAGTTAATGAAGAGACTTGTAGGTTATAAACAGATATGGCCAGTACCAAGGAAGTTTATCGTCATACCAATATTCCAAACTTCAAGAGTACCTCCAGGATTATAGGTAAGTATATTAGCTCTGTACACTTGGATTGTTGTCAAGTTAGTGACCACAGTGGCCATTCTTACTCCAGTTTCTTATAATGTCATTACATCCTTCCAAAGAGTAAAATGCCATTACATCCTTTCAAAGAGACATACTTATTAACACAAATATACACACAAAACTGCAGTCTTCATTGTTTTTGTAGTAAATGTTCAAAATTAAATTGTGACCATATTACCTACTGTATCTATTTTTATCTTGCTGCGCAAGTGGAAACTAAAAGAAAATTCCTGCTATGATCACCAATTATACCTATGATTCATATTTTGAAATCTTTCCCTAAATAATTAATACTTCAATGCTGGCAAAGCAGTTATCTACTCAAACTTAATCTGATGCCATCGAGTAAACTCATATCATAAGCAAACAACATTGATCCACAGTTCAACGTGCATTGGAAGAACCTTGCTATAATTTTATATTTATTATAATGATACAATTTTAGTTATTAACTGAGAGTCAGTTATTTAAAGTAATTGGTTGTAGTAGACGGAGCAAAACACAAAGTGCTGGAGAAACTCAGTGGGTCAGACAGCATCTGTGGATGGAATGGCAAACGACATTTCGAGGATTGATTAATTGATTGATTGATTGGTTGATTGATTGATTGATTGATTGATTGGCTGACTACCTGAATTGGGTCTGAAGGCAGAAATGCAACTAACATGTTCTTGGATGAGCATCTGAAGTTCCTTAACCTATAAAACTGGGCATCAACAGCTGCAAAGTGGGAGTAGACTCGATAACTCTTTTTATCCAGCTGTCACAATGGAACGGTAAAGTTCCAAAATTCTATGAATGAACAATCTGGGCGGCACAGTACCAGAGACCCAGGTTCAATGCTGACTATGGGTGCTGTCTGTATGGAGTTCATACATTTTCCCTATGACCGCATGAATTTTCACCGGGTGCTCCGGTTTCCTCCCACATTCGAATGACATACAGGTGTGAGGTTAATTGGCTGTGGAAAAATTGTAAAATATCCCTAGTGTGTAGGTTAGAGTTAATGTACGGGGATCAGTGGTCGGTGCAGACTCGGTGGGCTGAAGGGCCTGTTTCCGCGATGTATCTCTAAACTAAACTAAACCTGTAGCTTGAAAGTCCTCATCAGAATCTGAGAATAAATTAATTACGTAATGTAGTAATTTAACTATATGTCTTTTTAACAAATATCTATGATATTAAGCATTCTCATAATTAAATGTTTCTCTTGAATGAGATGAAATGTACATTGTTTAGAATATAATTAGATAGTTTTCCAATTTACAGAATGAAGTAGATGTTGAACTCAATTTAGCTATCACATTGTTTTAAATCTTGTATTTCTATCAATACTAAAATAGATATATTTTAGTTCTACCTGTCACCTGGTTCCAACTATCGCCCACCAGTCTCTTACATACCTCTCTTTCCCAGTTCTATATCTGGCCATTTCCTCTCTGCACTCTCAGTCTGATTTATGGTCTTGAATGGAAACATTGGCCATGCCTTTACTTCCACAGGTGCCTCTTGACCCTCTGAGTTCTTCATGCGCAGTTTATATTTTGCTCCACATTCAACATCTGAAGTCTGTTGTGTCTATTTGTATTGGTGTATTCAGAGTGCACATGCTAGAATTCTGGGTTATTTCTATGGGTGCTGAAATAACAATTCACATTTATTACACAGCCAGTCAATGCCATCTATCTATATCCTTATAAATATATATGTATGTGTGTGTGTGTGTGTGTGTGTGTGTGTGTGTGTGTGTGTGTGTGTGTGTGTGTGTGTGTGTGTGTGTGTGTGTGTGTGTGTGTGTGTGTGTGCGCGCGCACGTGTGTGTGTGCGCGCACGTGTGTGTCTTCCCGAAAAAGCGACGCACGAACGGGGACATTGTTACATATTCAGGTAGAGATTTACCCCCTGGAGTACAAAATTAGCTTACCTGAAAATGTTGTGCTTTATTTCTTGAGTTATTAATAAAAATGTTCAACAATGTGATCAAACTTTGAAATCAAAATGCCTGTTTTTCGCTGATGACATGACAATGGATCTGCCTGCCTGCCATCTGCTCGTGCTGTGTCTGCTCGCGCTACAATTGACGTCACCTCCCACCCCTCCCTCCTCGCCCCGTTGTTCAAAAGTCGCCCTGTCGACTGAACACCAAAGATCATAGTTGAAGACTGCGTCGGCCCAACCCGCGCTCCTTTGGTCGACACTCGCTTGCACTTCAGCTCGGGTCTCAGCCCTTCTCCTCTCACCCCCTCCCTTCTCTCTCCCTCCCCTCTCTTCCCCTCCCCTCTCTTCCCCTCCCCTCTCTCCCCCACCCTCACTCCCCCCTCCCTCTCTGCGCCTCTGTGTGCCTCTCTGTGCCTCTGTGTCACTCTCTGTGTCCCTCTCTGTCACCCTCTCTGTACCTCTGTCCCTCTCTGTGCCCCTCTCTATGCCTCCGTGTCCCTCTCAATGCCTCTGTGTCCCTCTCTGTGTCCCTCTCCGTGTCCCTATCTGCACCTCTGTGTCCTGCTCTGTGCCTGTGTCCCTCTCTGTCTAACCCTCTCCCTCTCTAGCTGCGCCTGCAAGTTGGGGGCTGTACGTGAGTGGGTAAGGTGGGGGATGGGGTAAAAGGAGTGAATTAATAATATTAATATAATATCAATGGGGATGATTAGTGTATGTGTGGGGGGTGGTTAGTATGTGTGAGGGGTTGGTTAGTGTAAATGTGACGCTGCAGGCCGCCTCCTCTCCCCGCAACCACCCATTGAGGGGACAGGACCCAACGGGTCCCACTTAGTCTAGTATATATAACTAAAACTCTGATCTTGTTATCTTCCGGTTTGGCGGTCATTCTATTTGCGCAAAAACGGTTCCCGATAGCGCTACAATTTTTCACCTGTTCACTTACCGTTCTCCTATGCACCGTCCACCAAGTTTTGTTCCGATCGGTTGAATGTTGTCAAAGTTAGCGAGTTTAAAAATCTTTAAAACCGCTCGTGCGCAGATCGATCTCTTCTCCTGCCTTCCAGTGCCGTGCGGATTAGTATCTTCCCCTGTCAGTCCGCCCCTTCCTGCACCATCGCGTCTTCACTGGAGCTGAGGAAAGCCGGCGGAAACCCCTTTCCCCCCTCACTGGCTCCTGCCCCCACCCCCATGATACCCCCCTCTCCCCCATGGCTCTTCCCCCATCTTTTCTCCGAGCTCTTCCCCCCCCACCCTCTCCCGCCCACACGCTGGCGCGGTTGTAGCTGCTGGTGCTTCCAGGCTGAACCGAGGCCTGGCTCTAAGGGCGCCAAAGCTGATGCTCCTCCGGGGCATGCAAGAAGGGAGAGGAGCGGCAACCTCGAGATCCTGGGGAGGGACAGTGGGGGAGGAGAGGGGATAGAGGTATAGGAGGGAGTAGGGAGGGGAGAGGAGTTATGGAGGGAGGGAGGGAGTTACTGAGAGTAGGGGAAAGGAGAGGGAGGGGGAGGTGAGGGATGGATTTGGGGAGGGGTGGAGGAGAGGGAAAAGAAGAGGGCAGAGGTGAGGAGGCAGAATGGGGTAGGAGGGGGGATAGAGGGAGAGGGGGGAGTAGAGGAGAGGGGAAGTGGGGGAGGTAGGGAGGGGAATAGAGGGAGAGGAGGGCAGGTGGGGGAGGTGAGGAGGGATAGTGGGGGAATAGGGGGTGAGAAGTGGGGGAGATGCGGGATAGAGGGATAGCAGGGGGGTAGGGAGGGGAGAGGAGTTATGGAGGGAGGGAGGGAGTGACTGTGGGTAGGGGAAAGGAGAGGAAGAGAGCGGTGAGGGAGGGATTGGGGGAGGGGAGGAGGAGAGGGGAAAGAAGAGGGAGGAGGGTGGAGGACGGGGAGAGAGTGCTAGGGAGGAGGGGAAATGAGCTACACCTGTGCAATTGGGGGCTATGGGTAAGTGGTGGAATATTACGTTGGGGGACCAAGCCTCCTGTGTGACAGGGACCCAACGGGTCCCACTTAGTCTAGTCACCATTATAATCTGGCCTTGTAAACATACATTGTATTTATTGGTCATTGGATGCATTGATTGTTAATGGATTTTTAGCATTAGGACAATGTGTGAACTACTTGGAAGGAAAATTTGAATTTTGTACAAGATGCAGTCTGACAAAGTCAGCAGATAAAAATAGAATCACACACTTGCACATCATTTCAGAATTGTAATGTGAAATAAATTAATCTGTAGAAGTATACATTCAGTGGTACAAGTTTACATGCCCATTCCAGGGCCGGATTTACGTATAAACTAGACAAGCTTAAGCTTAGGGCCTCGAGATCTAGGGGGGGCCTCTGCTCGCTGCACCAAGGTGTGTTAAACTTTTGAGACAGTGGCGTAGTTACAAACCCTACCATCTGTGGCGCTGTGCGATAGTGGCGTTGTTACAAAACCTACCATCGGGGGAGGGTTTATATTCGTTGTGGAGAGGAATTTGCTCCACAGATCCTTGGATCATTGGAAGTGCAGGACAAAGCAAAAGTTTATTTAACCCTTTTTCCCCGCCGAACCTCGCATCCGCAGTGGGGGGCCTATCCACCTCGCATCCGCACTTGGCCGATCCACCTCGCATCTGTACTTGGGGCCTACCCACCACGCATCCACACTGGGGGCCTATCCACCTCGCATCCGCAGTGGGGGCCTACCCACCTCGCATCCGCACCTGGCCGACCCACCTCGCAGTGGGCACACCCAACATTGCAGCCGCACCCGGCCCATCCAACATTGCCGCCGGACCGGGGCTCTCCGAACATGGCCGTCGCAGCGCGCCCTAATTACCTCATCGCCTCACCAGGCTGGCCGAACCGCGCCGCCCCACCGACCATCCGCCCACCGGGACCTCCCACGCATCGCCCGCCGACCCGGATTCTACTGCCGGCGGACGTCTACCTTCGGTTCCACCGACGCTCACCACTCCACCGCCCTCCAGCAGCTCGCAGCCGTCGCCTTACCTGCAACCTGGACCCAGCACCAGGCCTGAAGCCTCCACGCTGCTAACTCCCACTCCCCTGGGTTTGACTGCACTGGGTCCTAGTGCCAGTCTCCCAACTGGTAACCTCAGAGGCTGTTCCACTGGGTCTTCCCCACCCCCCTCAAACTTAGTGACCCCTGCACTTCCCCAACCACACAACAGCCCTCATATCCCCCCACCTCCTGACCACCCACTACCCCCCCCCCCCACCAGACATCGCCTCAGCCTCAGTTCACTCACCTGCCTTCCTCTGGCACCAACCCCCATGCCTGCTGTGTGTTCACCATCCCCCCTGACCTCCCCCTCTCCGACACTGAACGGTCTGTCCTCAGCAGAGGTCTTACCTTTGTCCCCCTCCATCCCCACCTCAATGCGTTCCGCGCCCACCACGACTTGGAGCTCTTCTACCGTCACCTCCGCCTCACAGTGTTCTTCCATGGGAACAAATCCTCGCCCCCTATTAATGATCCCTTTTCCCGTCTCCAACGAACCCCCTCCTCGTGGACCCCCCCCCCCCTCATGGCCTTCCGGCTTTAGACCTTTTAATTCAAAACAGCCGGCGGGATATCAACCGCCTCAACTTCTCCACTCCCGTGTCTCACTCCAATTTCTCACCCCCCGAACGTACAGCCATCGCCTCACTCCGCAACAACCCAGACTGGGTGATCAAACCCGCCGACGAGGGAGGTGCCGTGGTAGTTTGGCGCGTCGATCTCTACAAAGCTGTGGCCACGCGCCAACTCTCGGACACCTCCTCCTACTTACCCCTGGACCATGACCCCACAGACAAGCACCAGGCCACTATCTCTAGCATCATCACTGACTTCATCCACTCCGGCTCCCTGACCCCCCGAGCCTCCAACCTCATCGTTCCCCAGCCCCGTACGGCCCAATTTTACCTTATCCCCAAAATCCACAAACCTGACTGTCCCGGTAGACCCATTGTCTCTGCCTGTTTGTACCCTACCGAACTTATTTCCACATACCTTGACTCCATCCTATCCCCCCTGGTTAAATACCTCCCTACCTATGTTCAAGACACCTCAGACACTCTCCGTCGTCTCCGCGTATTCCGTTCTCTAGGTCCCCATCCCCTCATCTTCACCATGGACGTTCAGTCACTCTACACCTCCATCCCCCACCAGGACGGTCTCAATGCCCTCCGGTTCTTCCTCGACCAGAGAATCAACCTATACCCCGTCCACTGATACTCTCATCTGCCTAGCGGAGTTGGTCCTTACCCACAATAACTTCTCGTTTGACTCCTCCCATTTCCTCCAAATACAAGACGTAGCTATGGGCATGCGCATGGGCCCCAGCAATGCCTGCCTCTTTGTCGGTACGTCAAACAATCCTTGGTCGAGGGCGAACCAGGGTCCCATCCCCGACCTTTACCTCCGCTACATCGACGATTGCTTTGGTGCTACCTCCTGAACCCACACACAACTGACTGACTTCATCCGCTTCACCACTAACTTCCATCCAGCACTCAAATACACCTGGACCATTTCTGACACTTCCCTACCATTCCTTGCCCTCACTATCTCCATCGCCGGTGATAGACTTCTGACCGACATCCACTATAAACCCACTGACTCCCACGGCTATCTAGACTACACTTCTTCCCACCCTGCTTCCTGTAGGGACTCCATCCCCTACTCCCAATTCCTCCGTCTACGCCACATCTGCTCCCAGGATGAGGTGTTCCATACCAGGGCATCGGAAATGTCCTCATTCTTCAGGGAACGGGGGTTCCCCACCCCTACTATAGATGAGGCTCTCATGATGAGGGTCTCTTCCATACCCCGTAACAATGCTCTCTCTCCCCATCCTCCCACTCGCAACAAGGGTAGTGTCTCCCTAGTCCTCACCTTTCACCCCACTAGCCGTCACATGCAACAAATAGTCCTGCGTCATTTTCCCCACCTCCAACGTGACCCCACCACTCGCCACATCTTCCCATCTCCCCCCCCCCCCCCCCCCGTCTGCTTTCCGCAAAGACCGTTCCCTCTGCAACCCCCTGGTCAATTCTTCCCTTCCCTCCCGCACCACCCAAAGTCCACAGGCTGAGCAGGGCAGAGATTCACGCTGGCGGCCCTCGGCAAAGGGATCCCAGGGCTCCACGATGTTTAAATCAGCGCAGTCCTGTCCCTGGGAGCTCCGCAAACCACAGCTCCATGATGTTGAAGCAGCAGGCCCAACACTCCAGATCTTCAAACGGCGATCCAGGTAAAGCATCGCCCGCTCCACGGTGAAATCAATATGTATTTTAAAACCAACAGTTTAATGACAGCATATAGTAGGATCTAAAAGTGTCACACTGGCACTGTCGGGTAGTCATGGTTCTCTAGTCGTGGGGGTGGGGGATTGGGGGGGGGGGGGGCTCACAAGTGAAATAGCTTAGGGCCTCTCTTCATCTAAATCCGGCCCGGGCTCATTCACATTACATGCTACATTTAATTAACATTTACCCATGCTATATATCATCATATGTTTTACTCTACCCTTCCTTTCTGCAATGTAAAACACACACATTCTCTCAGTTATGAGGGGTTCTTGACCACAAATGTTGACTGTTTCTCTTCCCATTAGTTGACTGACTGAGTGCTTCATTTTTCTCAGATTTCCAGCAACTGCATGTTTTGCTCCTTTTTTAGCATTTAATTGGCTTTATTCAGTGTTACCTATTAAAGTTAGGGAACATATAAAAATGTCATAATTTAATGCTCAAAAACTGAAATAAAATTAATTACATGGTGGGGCTGACTGTATCTGTGATAAGGTAGTAACTTAATAGGCAGACATTGCAGATATTGTGGGAACTTTTGACACAAGGTTAGATTCTGCTGGTCGTGGTAATCTAGCTTCATCAACTTGACTTTGCCCTACCCCTTGAAGTCATTGAGCAACTTAAATTTCATTTTCAGTGCGGCGTCTGGATCAAATTTATTTATCCATGCCTCACACATTTAGAACATAATCTAAATCAAAGAGTCGGACGGCATGGAAACAATCCCTTTGGCCTACTGCCAACTGTTCAGCACCTATATACATTAATCTATTTTATTTGCCAACATTCCTATCAACATATTTTACCATTCACTTATACACTGGACACTGGGTGGAAAATTCCAGAGGCAATTAACCTACTGTTGCATATGGGAAGAAATCAGAGCCTCTGGAGGAACGCTAGATGGATACAATGAAAATCTTTTGTTTGCATGCTTTCCAATTAAACTAAATAATGTATAAAGGTAATGAAGCTATCTTTAGTCTGAAGAAGGGTCTCGACCCGAAATGAAAAAATATCAGAGAACAGAATATAGTTTTGTAGCAATGCAGCATTGCAACTACAGAGAAATGTCCAATGGGTCAGCATGGGCAAGTTGAGCCGAAGGGTCTGTTTCAATGTTGTATGACTCTCTGCTGGTCACGTAGCATCTCTGGAGCAAGATGCAAAATTCTGGAGTACCTCAGTGAATGAGGCAGATTCTCTGGAGAACATGCATAGGTGATATTTTGGGTTGGGACCCGCCTTCAGACCCGACCCGACAGAAACATCACCTATCCATGTCCTCCAAAGGTGCTGTGAGGCCTGCACACATTTTGGCAAGTGGATTTGTTTATGTTATGTACAAAAATAAGTTTCCTCAAGCTTTCTTCACACAAAGAAGACAGAGGAGACATTTTTGTTCAGCAATTCAGTTCAGAAAGTAGCATTCATGACATAGAGCATAGAACTGTATGTATGCAGTACAGGAACGGGACATTAGCCCCACCATGTATGCGATAAACATGATGACAATTTAAACCATATAATCTGCCTGCACATGGTCTATATTTCCATATATTGATGTGCCAGGCTAAATGCCTCTCAATTGTTTTTATCATATCTGTTCCCACCACATCCCTGGTAACACATTCCAGGTAGCTATCACTGTTTGTGTAAAAGATTTGCTATTGAATCTTGTCCAACATTCCACCTCTCACCTTAAAGCAATGTTCTCTGGTACGTCACATTTCCACCCTGGGAAAAGGACTCTACCTCATCTATGATGTTTGATATACTTTTATCTGTTCATAGCTCAGCATTTAACATCATCATTCACTGCAAGCTGGTTACCAAACTCACAGAACTGGGTCTCTACGCTTCCCTCTCTGACTGGATCTTCGATGTCCTCATCAACAGACGAATCTATACAATCTTTACGAATTGGCAGCAACACTTCCTCCTTGATAACCACCAGCAGGGGAGCACTTCAAGGCTGCCTGCTCTACCTATTCTATTATCACGACTCACGAAATGTGTAGCCAAACGCATTTCAAGCTCCATCTTCAAGTTCGCTGACGACACCACCACTGTTGAACTAATTACAGATGCCGATGAGTCAGAGTATAGGAGGGAGATCAATCGGCTGATCAAATGGTGCCAAAACAACAACCTTGCTCTCAGCATCAGTAAGACCAAAGAACAGGTTTGAAGAGGAAGAACAAAGATACACAAACCTGCCTTCATCAACGGTATGGTGGTACAGTGAGTCAAAAGCTTCAAATTCCTGGGCGTGCATACATCTGAAAATCTGTCGTGGACTTAGCACACTGATGCAATCATAAAGAAAGTCTATCAATCACTCTACTTCCTTAGAAGGTTGAGGAGATTTGGCATGTCAACAAATACTCTCTTGAACTTCTACAGATGTACAGTAGGGAGCATATGACTGGTTGCATCGTGGCCTGGTTCAGCAAATCAAATGCCCAGGAATGACGAAGATTGCAAAATGTGGTGAACACTGCCCATTCCATCATGGGTATTGACCTCCCCTCCATCGAGGGGATCTACAAGAGTCACTGCCTCAAAAAGGCAGACAGCATCATCAGAGACCCACACCACATTGGCCACACTCTCATTTCACTCATGCCCTTGGGAAGAAAGTATAGCAACCTGAAAACAGTAAGATCCAATTTCAGAAGCAGCTTTTCCCCCCTAAAACCACCAGGCTACAAAACACTACAACCTCCAAATTAGCTCCAAACTATATAGACTCCTATGTTACATATCTGTTGTGACCCTCAGCCTCTGAAGCACTGAAAAAAAAAGCAATCCAATTTAGTCCAAGAGGTAAGAGACAAAGGACTGCAGATGCTGCAATCTTGAGCAAAATACAAACTTTGATGAAATTAGCATGTCAGTCAGGAGCTATGGAGGGACATGAACAGTCTTCTGGTTAGGACCATTCATCAGACTGATGAAGCAGAGAAGTGATAACTGATAGAGAGAGGTGATGGGAAAGGGTGGCGCAAGAACTGGCTTCAGGTTAGGATTGATGGATTCAGGTTAGGAGGGTTTTATTGGCACTTCTGACAGGTGGGGAAGAGAAGGATGGGCATAGCCACCGATACAAGAGATGGTACATGGCCGTCCAAAGGGGGGGGGGTGTAATGGGTGCGGTCGCACCCCCCTTTTTAAAAAAAAAAAAATACAGAGAAAAAAAATTGGAGCTCAATCAGTGTTTTCACTTTGGAGGAAATTACCCAAAAATCTGGTTGTGGCCCATGGAATGATTTGGGGGAAAAAATTATTTGCGACCATCTGCACCTGCGCAGTTGGGGGAGGCCGGTGGCACAGTAGCGACGCAAAATAACACCGTCACTCCGTGCGTGCGCAGTGGGCCCGGGCGGGAGCAGATCACCACCATTTTCACGACACACAATCATACATTGCCTTGACGCCTCGTGCCTAGTCTGGATGAGTGGGGCCGAGGAATATTGCGTTCAGGGAAGGGGAGTCTGTTTGTTTTTTATCGGGGGTGTCAAACCAATCCAATCCAGGATTGAGAGAGGTGGAGGGGGAGGGAGGGGGAAGGAGGTGGGGGGAGAGGGAAAGGGGGATTATCTTTGGTGAGATGGCAAAATTAAGGTAGGTTTTGGAGCTATTATATTTTCTCCTCTTTATGAATAATATCAAACAATTGGAACTTTCTTTTCCTTGATAACAATACTGAAAAATATGAATTCCATAGTTTGCGACTTTCTTTTTGCATCATATTTTTAATGTCATTTGAATAATTTAAAAATATGCATGTTTTCAGGGTCATCATGGATCTGTCCTCAGTAATGCAGCAGTCCATGTTGCTACTCAGGAAGCTAGGCAGAAGATGGTTAGAAGATCTCCTTAGTGCAGTGAAAACCAAAGGTTATCACCTCCGATGCCCAGTGCCATATGATGGTAACTGCTTTTTTTACGCGGTTGTATCATACCTCCGCCACTAGACGTGGAGAGACTACGGCAAAGGGCTCTTCAGTATATTGGGCTCTGAGGTAAGGTAAAACCATGAATATTGACCTTTTTCTCATCCATTGATGCATAGTCTGCACACGCTCACATCTACTCTTAAATAAAAAAGGCCATGTTTACGTACAAGATGTCTGTGCGTACAAGGCATGGTTTTAATGGGAAATTGAAAAAAATGTAATGTGGTCACTTGTGTCATATTTATTGCAACAGCAGTGCACATTGCATTAAAAACATTCAAAACAGGTTGATGCAAAATTGGAAATGAATTGCAGCAAAAATATAAAGATAAGTAGACCTAAATTCAAAATGACCGTCACACGTCATAGATTTAGAATAAATGGGAACTTTAAAAAGCAATAAAAAACTGTTATTCTTCACTTGCCATACTAATTAAAAGACCATAACACATTTTCATAAAACATATTTACTTCAAAAATTGTATTTTTATATTTAAGAAGTGAGGACCTTCTATCAGATCAAATGACTGCTCCCCAATGCCCCAGTGCAGGTTCAAAATCACCTGGGTCCAGGATTTATTTATTTTTTATCAAATTCATGTTGGGTACAAGCAATAGTACCATTTTGTTCGGTATCATTATATTCAAACGAGGCAATGAATCCAAGCAGGAATATGATAAGATTTGCAGGATCAAATCTTTAATTAATGCCTTTTTATATATATCTTACAGAAACCATCACAGCTGCTGAAATCCATGATCACCGCTGATGTAGTAGAGAATTTGAGGAAACCATCGCAAGATGTGCATGATTACCGTGTGCCGCGTGCTAGAGCAGAAGATCACCGTGATTTCCCACGACAAACAGACCTGGGAGGTGAAGGTCCTCAATGTTTGCCCTCCAACAGTGCAGACGTCCAGTGTAATATACGTTGGTTATATAATGGACAAACACTTTGTCCCACTTAATAAAGGTAAGCACAAATATAAACTCCTATCAATCATAGTGTTTGTATTAGGCCAAATTAAACTATTAGTTCATAAGACTTAAAAATATGGGTTGGTATAACAAAAGTACTTAACCAATTTTAATAAACTTAGTATAAAATATTGGAAATTTATAAAATATACATTTTAATGGGATCATTATATACACATGTAACATTTCCATTTTGAGAACATGGGGGGGGGGGGGGGGGGGGGGGGACACAAATATGCGTCAAGCCGATAGCCTAATCGTAAAAGAATTAATGGACACTGTATTGCATAATACATGTTAATCATAACATGAAATATATCCATAGCGTTATCTTGTATTATTTCATTACAGCAGATGGTCTGAAGCGTACATCGGCATCCAAAAGATCCAAAAGAAAGAAAACTTCAAACACAAAGACCACAGTGATCCCCAACCAAATTACATCGTATTTCTCAAAAGGAAATGGCCTGGTCTGCCAAGAGTGTCCATCGCATTCATCAGTACACCAGGACTTCCATGAGCAATGACAGTCTGTCTGCACTCGCCTTAATGTACATTCACTATGACTTTGCCCGTAACTTGGACAAAGTGGTGACTAGGTTTACACAGTTACATTCTCGGAAAATTGAACTGGAAAAACATCATTTATGGCTAAAAGGCAATATATGCAGGCCTGCCACGAGTGTCTGTCGCCTGCATCACTACACCAGGACTTCCATGAGCAATGGCAAGCTGTCAGCATTCGCCATAATGTACATTCACTCTGACTTTGCCCATAACTTGGACAAAGTGGTGACTAGGATTGCGCAGTTACATTCGCGGAAAAATGGATCTGGAAAATGTGATTTATGGCTAAATGACAATATATGCTGGTCTGCCAAGAGTGTCCGTCGCATTCAACATTACACCAGGCCTTCCATGAGCAATGACAGGTTGTCTACAATCGCCTTAATCCGCATTTACTATGACTTTACCCATAACATGGACAAAGTGGTGACTAGGTTTGCGCATCCCTGGTTCTACAAAATGCGCAAATCCTGTCATGCCACCCCCCTTTTTTAAAAGCTTTGTACGGGCCTGTGCAGAAAGCAAAAGGCTGTATGTGGTAGAACCTGATAAGAAAGGAAAATGGGGAGTGTAACGTCGAGCCAGAAGAAGAGATGGTGGGTAGAAGGGAATCGGGGAAAGGGGGAGAAATATAGGGAACACTAGGTAGGGCAAGGGTGAGTGATGGAGGATGGTGAAGGAACAGGGTGATGGAGAAGGGGAAGTGGAAGAAAAGTTGTGGCCTTGGGGGGAGAGGTAACTAGATCGATGAGAAGGAAGGGAGAGGTTTACCTGAAATTGGAACATTTAATGAGTTATAGGGTACCTAGGTGGAATATGGTGTGGTATTCTTTGAGCTTGCATTTGGCCTCACCCTGGCAATGGAAGAGACCAGGAACAGACAGGTCAGAATGGGAATGGGAAGTAAAATGCCGATCAACCATGAGCTTCAGCTGGCCTGGGCAGACAGAGCACAAATGTTCAGTGAAACAGTTACCCAGTCTACGCTTGGTCCAATCTTTCCTTTTTGCTAATATCCTCTAATCCATGTAACATCCTGGTGAACCTCTTCTGCATCTTTTATAAAGCCTCCTTATTCTTCCTGCAATTATAACTGTCTATTTTCCTTAATCTGTGTGGCAATGTGCTTTTCAAATCTTTCTTCTTTGATTTATGCCTTCTGTAACTTATTAATATTAGATTATGTGGCTCCCAGCCACTGAAGGGATATCAGTGAAGGAGCTTAATGGTGAAGAATGAAGCTTATTCTTTGCCAAACTGTTATTTAGCTTCCATGCCATATTCCTGTGCTAATCCACATTATCTGAGTTCCTAATTCCATAGGAAGATTTCACTTATTTCCCTTCCTGCTGATTTACTTGCTTAGGTACACTGAAGTATTAAACAAGAAATTGGATAGAAAACATTTTCACATACCCTTTCATGTGTCAGGTGCTTATTTATACAGAAATTGCCAATATTTATTTGGGACTGGCACATTTTGGTGGTATTTTTACCATTGTGCTGGGCTTGTAAGCCAGAAATAATAATTTGAGCTTTGTTTTAATTTTTTATGGGACATGGATGTGAATGGCATTGCCTGACATTAATTTCTCATTTGCAAGCTGGGGTGAGCAACCTGGATCCTCAGCAATCCATGTGGTGAAGGGACTCACACAGTTTTGTTTCAGCAGGACATTCCAGACAATTTTGGATTAAACCTGCTGACTCAGGATGTTAGAAAGTGGCTTTCTAATTGTTCTGATGCCTTCCTCGTTGTAATTGTGCTCATCCAACAATCTTCTTCTTTAATTGGTACTTTCCATGGCTCATTAATATTACATGTTATCTGCTATTCCAGGCTCCACTGAACGGATATATTGAAGTGGTATAAATAAAGCTGCTTAACAATGTTCACCTTTGTCAAATGTCTTCAGCTCTTTTGACTTTGAGCAGACCATTATACCATTGTACATAATTATGGCAGATTGCTTATGCATATTAATTACCAGAAGAATTAATAAGTGTTTTTCAGAAAGCACAAAAAGCTTGCTTGGTTAACTCTTGGTTGCTGAACTAATAATAATTTCAAGGCTTGACTGTTAGTTACATAATTCTCCACTGTCACGCATAAATGACTTTTCTTCTTTACAAAGCTGGGCAGTGAGCCAAATGAGGAAGGCATCCCTCTCAAGCCTGATCCTTTATTTAACCTGATGCATGCAGACACACTTTCCAGTACGACCTCGCTCAAACCCAGACCACTAAATACAATTAATAGTTTATTTTCTGATTAACCCTGTGAATTGTCAATCAAATCATCTCAGTACTATATCAAAAAAAATCTTTTCCTATAAAGCTATCCGGTGGAGCCTGGCACTAAATAAAGGGGATTTTACTTCGGAGTCACGTGAGTGACTACGTGAAGATGGTCGTCAGTCATCATGCGCGTCATTACGTCTGAAGCACGCGCCAACGACTGACTGGCAGGCGCGTTGCGTCTCTCCAGCGGTAAGTTTTTAAAAACCGAGGTAAGTGTTTTTTAATAAGTTATTTACGGTCGTTGTTTGGCAGGTTTGGTTGTTAGTTTTTCTACCAACAGAACAAACCTACCATGTCGAAGGTGCGGAGACAGTCTGCGAAGCCGGCTATGGAAGACCGTGGAGCTGCGGGTAGCGGACGGCTGTCCTAGTCACCTTCAGGCCGCCGGTGTTGGAACCAGCGGCAGCAGACTTGGTGCTACAGGAGAGCACCGTGGCAGTCCCGCCAGGGCGCATAGCCACCCACAAGTCTGCCAGACCCGTAGACTCTGATGAGTCCGGGCCAGAGGAATCACCTCCCACACTGGGAAGCTTCTGCGGGCGCCTTTCCCAGATGGAGCACCTGTTGGAGAGGTGCCTCCAGACTGATCTGCTCCAGACGAGGGGGCAGTATCAGGCCGGGTCTCCACAGGAGCCCGCGCTAGCAGCACCTTACACAGGGCTGCGATGTGTCTCCCTCTCTGTAGTGGGGAATAGACGGAGTCAGCAGTATCCTGACTCAGAGCAGGGAGGCACATCAGGGGAACACCCTGGGGAGCAAGGGGCCACAGTGCCTCTATCGGCGTCTACGTTCGCCATACCTACCCCAACCGGAGAGGCCTTGTATGAAGAGCTGGCCACCACCATAAACTACCTGGTCTCGCACCAGCTAAAGGACCAGGTTATGGAGGAGACCACCGGCCGCTACAGTACACCTGTCAACTGTGCCTTCCTCAGGGTATCGGCCGTCAACTACCCCATCTGGGGCCATATTGGAGCAGGGGTAAGAGCCCAGGAGATTAAACTCCTAAAAATTCTAAAAATATTGGCCTCAGGGGTAACGGCTTTTGCTAGGTCTATTGGTGGTGGGCTACTGACGGAGACACAGTAGCACGGTGTGGTGCTCCTCTGTAACGCCATGTTCGAGATAAACTGTCTGCGCAAGAGCGCGATACGGCCGGCACTCAACCCAAAATTTGCAGTGCTGTGCAAGACCAGCAATGTACAGTCGGCCAACTACCTCTTTGGGGCA
This sequence comes from Raja brachyura, assembly GCA_963514005.1. The sequence continues at coordinate 92,140,321 of OY740782.1, forward strand.
GACCTGCCGAAGCAGGTCCGAGAGCTGGATGACGAGGCCAAGACTCTCCGCCTCATGAGCCGAGCCTCAACTCCACACAGGGGCTCATTGCAAGGAGGCCACCCCTATGCCACCTTCCACACCAGGCGCAACCAGCCTAGGTGCTCAGGGACAGGAGGCAGACTCCAGATGTCCCAAGGCGGGAGGACGGAGGCCAGGACCACACAGGCAGTAACGCCCAAGGTAGGATATTCTAGTCCCTTGTGGGACAATTTACACACCTCTAACTTACAAGTAGGGGGGAGGCTAAAACATTTTTTGAATGAATGGATTTGGATTAAAGCAGACCCATTCATACTGCACAGTGTACAGGGGTTTAAAATTAAGTTCCTTCTTGACTCATCACCACCCATTCAAAATGTACCAAATCGCACATATGTGTTTCCACAACAGGAAAGATTTGAGATACAAGCTGAAATTCAGGCTTTACATGCAAAAGGGGTGATTCAGAGGTCTCGCCAGGAATCACACCAATTTGTATCGAACATTTTTGCAAAGCCAAAGCAGGATGGAGGAAGTCGTATTATCCTAGACTTGATGGAACTCAATACCCATGTGCAGTATAAACATTTTAAAATGGACAATTTTGGTACAGCTATCCAGCTGGTTTCCAAAGGATGTTATATGACTTGCATAGATCTAAAAGATGCTTATTACTCCATATCTATAAACAGGGAACACAGGGGATATTTGAAATTTAACTGGATGGGGCAGATGTGGCAATTCAAGGCGTTGCCAAATCGGCTGACTTCAGCTCCCAGAATTTTTACAAAATACCTAAAACCGGTTCTGGGACTGCTATGAGCACAGAACCACATTATGATGGCTTATTTGGATGACATTCTAATAATTGGGGACACAAAGGAATCAGCAATAGCATCTGTTTCAGACACCAAACTCATGTTTGAAAGGCTGGGATTCATAATCCATTCAGTTAAGTCAAAATTGACTCCAATCAGGGTAATTGATTACCTAGGGTTTACAATCAACTCAATTCAAATGTCAGTGACTCTGCCAGGTGGCAAGCAATCAGGCTTGATGGAAGCCTGCAATAAGCTAATTGCTAACCAGCAGCCAAAAATCAGACAAGTAGCAAGCATAATTGGCAAGCTTGTGGCAGCCTTTCCAGCTGTACGCTTCGGACCTTTGCACTACCAAAATTTACAACGTGCAAAGGAACGGGCCCTCAAATCTCACGCAGGCCAATTCGGGAAACATATGCACTTACCACTAGACGCCATTGCGGAATTACACTGGTGGGCTACCAATATACATCACTGTTCTAAGAAAATTCAAGTTGACACACTATCGGGAATAATACAAATCGATGCGAGTGGCCTGGGCTGGGGGGCAACAGACACCAGCTCCAGCTGCGGGGGCAGATGGAATGTGCAGGAGTCCTTAATCCTACAGCAATATGGCATCAACTACTTAGAGTTGTTGGGAGCACTCTATGGCTTAAAGGCTTATTGCAGCAGTATGCATCATGTACATGTTCAACTACAGATTGACAACACCACGGTAGTGGTGTATGTCAATCACATGGGTGGAATAAAATCTGTATCATGTGATAAATTGGCAAACCTCCTATGGCATTGGTGTATTGCAAGGAACATTTGGGTCACGGCTATCTACCTGCCAGGTAGATATAATATGGTGGCAGACACTAGATCACGGAAATTTAATCATAACACGGAATGGATGTTGAATCATGTTTTGTTCACTGACATTGTTGCCCGATATGGCACGCTGGATACTGACTTGTTTGCCTCCAGGTTGAATCTCCAGTCACTCAAATATGTCTCATGGGAGCCAGACCCAGGGGCAGTAGCAGTCGATGCGTTCACACTGCATTGGGGAGGAATGTTCTTGCATGTTTTCCCTCCATTTTGTCTCATCAGACGATGCTTGGTCAAAATAAAGCAAGACCATACCACAAGCATTTTGGTAGTGCCAGATTGGCCTACGCAATATTGGTTCCCACTTGTCCTGGGAATCATGACACAGTCTTTGATGGCTGTCCCCAACAGCAGGGAGCTGCTGGTACACCCGGTAACGGGGAGTCATCATCCGCTACATGACCGAATCAATTTGTTGGTGTGCAGATTCTGAGGAGACCTTTCCTGGGACTCGGACTGGCTGATCGAACGGTGGATGGAATTACAGCAGCCTGGAGGGACAGCACACAAAAGCAGTATGTCTCCCACATCAAGAAGTGGGAGACGTATTGCCGGGCATCTAACATCACAAATGACACTGTGTGCATCACGGACATACTAGAATTTCTGTCTACCTTATGTCATGACCAGAAATTAGGCTACAGTGCCATCAACAGTGCCAGGAGTGCACTGTCCTCATATTTATTACTGGGAACGGGGCCCCTACCGGTGGGAAAGCATCCCCTTATTACCAGATTCATGAAGGGCATATACCACACTACACCCCCCAGGCCACGATATACCAACACATGGGATGTTAGCGTGGTGTTAATGCTACTCCGTCAGTAGGCCCCAGCCACCACACTATCCTTACACAAGCTCACCCTCAAGGTGGTCATGCTAATGGCGCTCATTACGGCGCAACGAGTCCAGACTCTGCACAAACTGCGACTCAACAACATGCACACCACTGCCAACACCATAACTTTCGTTATTTATGATTTAGTTAAACAGAGCTGGGCAGGGGTGCCAGGGCCCAGGCTTGAGTTCCTGGCATACCCCGAAGATTCATGACTATGTGTGGTCGCTCACTTGCACCAGTATATTACAGTTACCAGGAGCCTCAGAGGCTCAGAGTTAGCTGTCCTAATCACCAACAAAAAACCACACCATAGGGTGTCAACACAAACCATTTCCAGATGGCTAAAAAATGTACTGGCAGTTGCAGGAGTAGATACTGACATTTACAAATCTCACTCCACCAGGACTGCATCAAAGTCAGCAGCAAGGGCTATGGACGTGCCCCTCGACAACATCCTAGCGGCGGCAGGATGGGCCAATGAAAGGATGTTCCCCCGGTTTTATAATAAACCCATTGCCGGACCGGGGGCGTTTGCACGTACCATTTTGAATTCTGTTTATAGTTTCCCCCCAGGTTGAGCGGGATCACTATTGTTTTGTTTTGCATTAAAGCATCAGTTTTGTTATCTAACTATGTTATGTCTGAATGCATTCATATTTTCTCACTCACCCATGGTCAATCCATTCAGTATGTGACGCCTGGATTCGAACCGGCGTAAAGTAAAATAGTAAGATTAAACAAGAACTTACCGGTTTGAAGTTTGATCTTGGTTTTATGAGGAGTTACGATGAGCGATTACCTGCCCACCACTCCCAACCCTCATATTATCAGGACATCTGGTCGTTCTAGTTCTCCAAATCTTACTATCTTTAGGTCAACTTCTTCTATCTGTGATTCCACACCGCTGCTTTGAAGATTGACGCACATGACGACTGACGGCCTTCTTCACGTAATCGCTCATCGTAACTCCTCATAAAATCAAAATCAAACTTCAAACTGGTAAGTTCTCATTTAATCTTACTATTTTATTAACAACAAGAATTTTAATTTACAAAGTAATGGTCTTGAACTCTACTGCACTCGGAGCAAACATTCCTCCCACCATTCATTCATAGGAAAAGCAACACCACGTAAAATAAAAGCTACCAAACAATTAGAATAGAATAGAATAGACATTGAAACCAATAATATATGAAAAGAAAAATTACAAAGTGTATAAGTTGTTCACTCTGTTCCTTTAGTTTTATTTCAGCCTAGCCCCACCCTAACCACGGTGAACCATAATTAATAATATCTATTGAAAAAATACTTCCTATCTTTGCCAAAATTTTAGTGAAGCAATTATTTTCCTACAGTTTTTTCAACCAGCAAGGATAGTTTATGCTGGTCAGTATCTCAAATACCTGATACATTAGCTAAATGTAAAAGAGGAGGAATTGTGTGAGACAATGGAAGCCAGAGTGTAAATGTTTAAAGTGCAATAGACCTGCACGGTTTTCCACTTGCTATAGATATACCAAGTGATCTTGATATCATCTTACACCATAAATTATTTAACGCTGCCAATGCAGCATTTCTGATTAATGGAATGATTAAACTATAGCATTCCATGCAGAAATAAAACATGTGTTTGTCATCTCATTGCTGTTAATTAGGGTATTGCCTGACACTACATTGTGCTTCGGTTTTCAACCCAAACATTTAAGTTTTCTTCTTTTCAAATTCTCTATAAAGAATATACTTTATTTCATTTTGCCCATCTACTCGTCACCAAAAAAGTTACCAAATTCTTACAAGGGAAATATGCACCAATAACATTTATATTTTTATTTTTACAGTTTTGTATTGTGTCAGATACAGGGATATTTTTGCATTTCTACAGCAATAATGTGTGCAATAGAAACACAGGCAGAATGAGAATTATGATCAGACTCAACTCAAATGAATAATTTTATTTTATGATGTTCATACTTTATTACAGATGGTACTTTTTGCATGTATCACCATTTCAAATTTAAGAGATTAAGAAAAATCCCAATCTAAATCATTAAATCGTTTTAGGTATGAATGGGAAGGAACTGCAGATGCTGGTTTACACCGGAGATAGACACAAAATGCTGGAGTAACAGCGGGACAGGCAGCATCTCTGAAGAGAAGGAATTGGTGACGTTTTGGGTTGAGACCCTTCTTCAGACTGAGAATCAGGGGAGAGGCATAGAGCTAAGGAAGGTTAAGGTTTGAGAACGAGACATCAAAAGAGATGTGGTTCAAGGTAAATGCACATTAGATCACTGTTAGCTGGAAGAAGGTGACAACAAAGCAAACAGAGATAAAGTGTAATCAGGGGGACAGTCCGACTGGTTGGAGAACTGGGAAGGGGGAGGGATGGAGAGAGAGGGAAAGCAAGGGTTATTTGTAGTTAGATACGTCAATATTCATACCGCTGACGTGTAAGCTGCCTAAGCAAAATATAAGGTGCTGTTCCTCCAATTTGTGCTGGGCCTCACTCTGACAATGGAGGAGGCCCAGGGCAGAAAAGTCAGTGTTGGAATGGGAGGGGAGATTTAAAGTGTTTAGCTACTGGGAGATCAGATAAGTTTAGGGAGAATGATCGGAGGTGTTCAGTGAAATGATTGCCAAACCTTGGATGGAGCACATACCTCCTCGCTCGACTCCATCGGAGATGAGGAAACACTTTTTCTCACAGAGAGTGGTGAGTCTGTGGAATTCTCTGCCTCAGAGGGTGGTGGAGGCAGGTTCTCTGGATGCTTTCAAGAGAGAGCTAGATAGGGCTCTTAAAAATAGCGGAGTCAGAGGATATGGGGAGAAGGCAGGAACGGGGTACTGATCAGCCATGATCACATTGATTGGCTCGAAGGGCCAAATGGCCTACTCCTGCACCTATTGTCTATTGACCCCAACAGTCTTTTCAGGTGAGGCAGAGGGTCACATACACTTCTCCAACCTCAGCTACTGTATCCTTCCTAAAAGAACGTCCTTTAATTCTGAGGCTCTGACCTCTAGTTCTAGACTCGCCCACTAGTGGAAACATCCTCTCCACACCCACTCTAACCAAGCCTAAGTTGTCCATGAATACTCCTGCCAGCTGGTATGCACAGACGATCACCGAATCAGCACTACACAATTTAAGGATTGTCTAAAGGAACATTCAGTTCTAGGTGAAATACATCAGGAAGGTTAGGGGTGGGGGGTGAAGGCATTCTCTCTATTTGCTGTGGGATGGGTGGATCAAATAGACAGTTAACTGGGTATATATATACCCAGGAAATAATTAAAGAGCATAGTAATAGAGATTGATATTGAGTATCTTGCATTAAGCACATGCACAACTTCTGATATGATATATGATGTCAGGGTTCATTTTCAAATAGCATATTCTACGAAGTGCACCATGACCCTTCAATTAAAATGAGCAAGTACAACCTTCAGTCATTGCATCAGCCCTGCTGTCGAAACCTCTCCTTTATGTACTTGGTGTACACCTTCAGAAATGCTATATTGGATATTTTGGGATAACCCAAAGCCACAAAATGCAGCAGAGATTTTTTTTTCCCTTTATTCTAATATCTATTCTGTCACATTCTAAATTTTAGGATGATCAAGGGAAGACGGCACATTTCCTTAATGGACCCACTGTGAAATTAGCAGTATTCCAGGCAGATTAATATTAAATCCAGATATTCCACCTTTTCGGTTTCAGTGGGGTGAAGTGATATAGTCTCTAGAGAAAGTTTTATCTTGCTATTCAGTTGGGAAACATAACACCAGGATACAAATGTTTCCACTTTGCATTCCTATATTGGAAATTTTTTGAAAAGGTCCAATCCAAATATGGAAGGGACTGAACCAAAAATCCTTATCCTAAAACAATCTTGTGTGAAGCAGTATCAGCAGTCAATGTTCAAAATATTACTGCTTGATCTGAGAACCAACAAGCTTTGCAAACTGAAATTCATGCATTGTGTTGAAATAAAGATTCAAGACTACGTGGTGTATGTTTGCGGGATAGTTGACATCAGGAAAAATCATGGCCAAATGGAAGTTATTCTGCTGACATATTCATTTCATTTGCGCATAGTTTACTTTTATGAAATTGGTAGAGTGTATTTTATCTTCCCCACCCATAGTTTTACTGCTTACATTTTGCCCAGCATAAGTTATCATGGAGCAAGCATTGAATCCACATCTTCATGCACATAAGATTAACTGATTTGTCTAAATTTTCCAATAATGTATTGGATTCAAAATACAATAAAGTTGGACTCCTTTCACAACGCCTTCTGAAAAAATAAGCTAATTATCTTTTGTCTAAGGTAAGCAATATTTCTTCTTCTACAAATGAATGTCATAACTGAAAATTTCTAAAAGTTTTTAAACATATTCGTTTTATTTTCTCAACAACCATGGTATGTGTATTGCGTTTTAAATGTATTGATTTTTAAACATTTATGATATTATCTGTGTATATTGTGTTTACTGGGTTGTTATGCTGCTACAAGAATGTCATTGTTCCTTTGGAGGTAATGTGACAATTAAACACTCTAGTTTTTCCCTCTTGTCATTAGTTTGATAAATCGCGTAAACATAACCACCAGAAAAGAATGATTTCCTTCAAATACACCAGATGTCAAGTTGTTCGTCATTCAGGATGTAAGTAATTATCCTGAACTCCATTGTTCCAGTTCCTATCCTAAAACTGTCATGGCTATTTCATTTCACAATATGGCCAAGTGAACAATATTGAATCTGCACATCTTGTATTTTCTGCAAAGAAGCAATAATTTACATCATCTAAACTTTACTCTGGCATATCAAATTATAAAGCATCCTGGAAAGAATAACTTTCACCATTTCGTAATTTCCAAATACGATCTAAAATTACAAATTAAAAGCAAAATGGAAAAACAAACTTTATATATTAAACAAGACCCAAGTAACTTGTAACTTATTATTGATATTAATCCTTCTCTTTCTGTGTCTGATGATAATGGTAAATGCAGGGCAATTTGATTGTGCATATTCAGTACCATCACGAGAAGCGAGAAATTGAGTAAGATTCAATAGATCTGGTCCAGTACAACTAGTAATACGACAAATTATGTTTACTTCCAGTAATAAAAGAGTGTGACCAAATGGGAGACGTGAAAGTGTTAATGTACCTCTGGTAAGGTGTGCCTGTAAGACTGAAAAAGCAGGAAGATGTTTCGATATTCACTGATGTATTTAATCGATGACTCTTCCTCAGAACTGAAGAATCGAGAAGGCAAATGTGCTTTAAATTGTAAGAAGGAAGAGTGGAGAGGAGCATACTATAGTTGCTGTGGAATAACTTTACTGGCAGTTGGAGACAAAAGGGAAAATAAACAAATGAAAGAATAGAAACCCAAATATTCACCAAGAAAATGAATTACCTGAAATTGTTCAATTTAGTGTGATTTCCAAAGGCAGAAGAACGCTTCTGTTCCATGTGCTTAAATTAGATATCACTGGCACAGTGTAGGAGACTAAAGTACATAGTCCTGGTTTCCTTCCTGTTCAAGCTCCCTCACTTAAGTTACTCACAATAAAATAATGACTGCATTGGTGACAATCCCACCAGCATTCCTTTCATACATTAATTCTTACAGCTCACTTTTCTCCAGGCAAACCACTAGTAGCTCTCCAAATCTTTCATCAATATTCTTTTGAACACAAACTCTGTAGATGTTTAATTCAGAATTAAATCTGATTTTTCAACATACTCCTTTAATTGAGAACTCCAGGCATACAAAACAAGGACAGATGTTTATCCTCAGTAGTTTACACATCTTCCTCTCCCGTCCCCATTCAGCATTCTCAATGAACCATTTCCTCTCTGACTCGCTGGTGCATTTTTGCACCTCTACAACTGCATCCCCTCTCACGGAACTTTCCCATGCAACAGTGAGAGGTGTGAAACATGCCCTTTTACTTCTTCCCTTCTCACCATCAAGGGACCCAAACAGTCCTTCCAGTGAAGCAAATTTCATGTTTTCCATTTCAGAATCTTGCATTCACTGCCCTAATTTCGAGAATCCAAACTTTGGCCAAACACTTCTATCCAGTCCACAAGGGTGATCCTGAACTTCTGGTCACCTGTGACTTTAATGGTCTGTCCCATTCCCACTCTAATCTTATTATCTTTGCTTTCTCACACTGTTCCAATGATATAAAGTGTAAGGTTAAAAAACGTGATTCATTTCTCGTCTAGAAACACTGCACCTCTTGTGAGTCAATATTGAATTTTAAAAGTCGTGATGGTTTGGTGTGGAGATGATGCCTTTGAATGTTAGTTTGATGCAGACTGGAGCAGTACCAGCTGCTCAGCACTGTGATGTTTAGTTTAGCTTATTAATGTCATGTGTACCGAGTTTGTGAAAAGCTTTTGTTCATGCGATATCCAGTCAGAGAAAAGACGATACATGAATGTGGGGTACAGGACTGCATCTTGGCCAACAGAGTGTGGGTGGGCCATTGCTGGGAATGGCAACACCTGCTTCAAGTGTTGACAGACTGGCTGTAACCTACAGTTTCCTGTTGGATACGATGGAAGCTGTTGCCTTCCCTCGCACCTCGCACCCCGCTCCCCCTTTTTGATTGACTGTGCAGCCCTTCTCAACGCAGAGATTTTCTCAGTGGTGGTTTGCATTGTGCCAAGAGGCCACACTTCCTGTCCTTGCCCTCCAAAAGCCAATCCTCACTTCCTGTCCTAGCCCTCTCAAAGCCAATCCTCACAGGAAGCCTCTCCACATCAAATCTTTGGTACGTCATTGCCTCCGCAGAACTAACACAGATCCCTGCAGTGTAGTGTAAGTATACTACAATATGGAAAGTTGGCATTTACAATAAATTCCTTGCATAACAAGACTGAGAGTATTGCATCTCTCTTTATAATAATGCCATAATAGCCTGCCTTAGTTGTGATTCCAATTAGCGCAATAGGAAATGCATCCTTGAATGACATGCTGTTCAATTAGCTCTCAATTAATTATGTACAGAGAAATACAGATCAGTCTGAACATTAAAACTTTTCAATATCTCACCAGTTAACAACTACTGTGTTGTTCCATAGTTTTCTACTCAGGTGGATGGTGTCACATTACATTCATTTTACCAGATCCTCATCCATCCTCTTGAGTGGTTGATATTCCTGTGAAGTCTCTCTGTATTTTCCTCATGGAATACATGCTCCTAGCTTTGTATCTTTTAAAAAAATATTTCAAGGGGTGTGGGCTTTGCATATGTAAGCCACAGCTATACTTTATGATATATTTTCTCCAAGTATGAAACTAGGTAATTGTTTATATGATAAAGGGTCTGTCCCACTGTACGAGGTAATTCAAGAGTTCTCCCGAGTTTCCCCTAATTCGAACTCGGAGAATTACGGTAATAGTCGCTCATACATACTCGGGGCTCTCGTGGACATTTTTCAACATGTTGAAAAATCTTCACGAGCTGACCGCGTTTCCCGAGTACCTGCCCTTAGCATTACGGGCCGCTAAGAGACGTTTTGTGTTCATTTACCAATCTTCAACTCTTTTCTTTAGACTTTAGATACAGCATGGTACAGGCTCTTCAGCCCACCGAGACTGTGCCTACCAGCGATCACCCCATACCATCACACTATCCTATACACTGGGGACAATTTACAATTTACAGAAGCCAATTAACCTACAAACTTGTATGTCTTTGGAGTGTGGAATAAAACCAATAAATAACCGAAGAAAACCCATACGATCACAGGAAGAATGTACAAACAGACAGCATCCGTAGTCAGGATCAAACCGTGTCTCTGGCACTGTAAAGGCAGCAAATCTACTACTGTGCCACTGTGCTGCCCCACCATAGCAGTATATAACATGCCCTCCCCCACCAAACTGTATACCTTAATTTAATGTTATAGCTCTTTTTATAACATCTCATTGAATATGTTCTCAAAGTCCAAAATATACATCAACTATTCATTTTTAGCTATTCCACTAATTACCAGCACTTAAAATTCCAAATGACTGGCTAAAAATACATTGAAGAGAGTGCTTTGGTGGATTGCACCAATAATCATGTGATAAAACATGACCTGTGCAGTTCCCAAAGGGAGCTGAATGAAAAGATTCCAGCTGCTCTGTTATCAGCACATTAATCACTGTGGAAGGGAGTCAGACCTCAACAGCATGGGCACATGTCCCCATGCCACTGTTAGATGCAGCATGCAACTATACTCGAAGTCTTTTTTTTTAATACAATCCGGTTTCAATAATCCTGAGCCTCAAAAACTGGGAAAGGATGATACTTTATACAATGACATTGATGTCACAAAACACGCTCCTTAACTGATGTCTGATTGCTATTCTCAGCACAATGTGATCCTCGTTCTTTTGTGAGTGTTCAGTGTTTTAGGTTGCACCCTAAAGCTCTAATTTATGCAACAAGGTCACAAAGTATGCAGCACCTGATCTATGACTTCATTGTGTGTACAATGCCTGCAGGAAAATGTAATCTGAAATACCGAGACTTATATATGGATACGCCTGCTCACCTGGAAATAATCACTGAAAAGTAGGGGCCTGGGGAGTGTTGTAGAGAAGAGGGGTCTTGGAGCACAAATGGGGTGGAAGATTGCAACCTTCATGTGGTCCGCCCTGTTTTGACAAATGCAATCAACCTGGCGTGCACAATCAAATAAGATCAAATAAAACAAGTTGTTCAACAACTTTAGGCTGTGCACGCCATACGCAAGAAGAAGAGGAAGGAGCACAAATATGTAGTTCAATTAAAGTGGAGTCATGGGTGGTTAGGCTGATGAAAAAGGCTTTTGGTAGATTGACTATCATCAGTCAGAGAACTGTGTATGGAAGTTAGGACATTATGTTACATTGTACAAGAAGTTGGTGGAGCAGTACTGAGAATATTGCATTCAATTTTGGTCACCCTGCTATAAGAAAGGTATCATTAAGGTGGAAATAATGCAGACAGGAATTACAAAGATGTTACCAAGAATTAAGGGCCAAAGCAATAGGGAGAAGTTGGGCAGGCTTAAAGTTTATTTATTTGAGGACAGGAGGTGTATATCACGAGTGTTTATTGATATCGGTTTATTATTATCACATGTATCAAGGTACAATGAAACCTTTCATTTGTGTGGAATTTAATCAAATTAGATAATGCTCTCTGTGCATGAATCCAATCAAGCCATAGTGAAGTACAACAGGTCGAGTGAAGAGAAAAATAGCAGAGTGCACAATTAAGTTTTATAACATTGTAGTGCAATGGTTCCAGAGAAAAAGTCTTGTGTCCGCAATGAGGTAGATTAGAAGATTGGGACTACACCCTAACTTGTAGAAGGACCATTCAGAGATCTGATAACAAGAAGGGATGAAGCTGTTTCTGATTGGCGGTACATGCTTTCAAGCTTTTGTATCTTCTGCTCAATGGGAGTGGGAGTAGAAGGAATGATTAGGATAAAAAAAAGGTTATTCCTTATGTTAGATGCATTCCTGAGACAGCGTGAATTGTATATGGAGTTAATGGTGGGAAATCTGGTCTGTGTAATGGACTGGGTTACATTCGCAATTCTCTAGAATTGTTCTTGTTTTTTGGCAGAGTTGTTCACAAACCAGGCTGTGATGCAACCCAATGATGTGCTTACTCTGGTGCATCTGTAGACGTTGGTAAGTCATTGGAGTCATGCCAATTTTCCTTTGTCCCCCATCACCATAGGAATAGATGGGGTGAATACAGTGTCTTTTTCTCAGGGTAGGAGAATCAAGAAGTAGAGGACATAGGGTTAATGTGAGAGGGGAAAGATTTAATAGGAACCTGAGGGGCAACTTTCTGAGGGGCAGAGGGTGGTGGAAATATGGAACAAGCTGCCAGAGGAAGTCATTGAGGCAGGTACAAAAGCAACAATTAAAAATCATTTGGACAGGTACATCAATGGTAAAAGTTAGTGATGTGGGCGTAATGTTGGTAAATGGAATAAACTTAGATAGGCCATCTTGGTCAGCCTGAGTGACTGGCCGATGGACCTGTTTCCATGATCAATGATGCTATGACTATGTCTATAATTACTAAATTTAACCATGGTAAAATAATGGTAATGTAAAATTTGCGCATAAAAATAGCACCATTGGATCCAATGTCCAGTTACTGTTCTTTTACTTATATTTTAAAATGATTTGATAGCTCAAGAAAGAAGAAAACTCATCAGGAGTTAGTTTAGTTTAGAGATATATAAACATTTAGCTAGTTTCAACCCCAGAGAAAAGATAATATAACTCTGGCTTACATATGCAGACCTATGGAAACAGAGCTCCTCGAATGTTACCCTGCAAGTTAAATATATGTTGTCTATATTTCATCTTTATTGGGTCTAAATCTGTAACTCCCTACCAAACTGCACAGAGATAGTATCTTCACTACAAGGACTGCAGTTTTTTTCAGGAAGATAGTTATTAGGGCAATTCAGCTTTGGCCAGTGAGATGTGCATGCCAACAAATGAATGGTTAATGTGATTGAATGTCTTTTACCAATCTATCTGGTTTAAATCGTCTCAGAAGTAGCACAAAACCATCCCCTTCAATATTTCACACTGTAAACTGTGCCCTTGCTTTGGGCTTTTTCTGCTTTGTTTAGCAGAGGAAGGAATCAAGCTCATGGGGTCAAGGGGGTCCAGGATCATGGGGCACAATAGTGATACAGTAGTTAAATTACTAGATTTATATTGCCAAGCCCAATTACTGTGTTCAAATCTCACCATGGAAATTAAATTATAATATTTAAAAATGGCATTTTTAAAAAGCAAATTATCATAACGATAACTGTAAGAGTACTTAAGGGCCTGTCCCACTTACGCGACTTTTTCGCCGATTGCTGGCACGCATCATAGGTCACCGAAATTGTTCAACATGTTGAGAATTCAGCAGCGACCAGAAAGATGCTATGACTCTTTGGATGACTAGGAGACGACTCACGACCATACAGGCGACACCCTGGCGACATGAGGGTGAAGCCTGTATGGTCGTGAGTAGTCACCCAAAGAGTTGTACCTTGTTCTGGTCGTCGCTGGATTTTCAACATGTTGAAATTTTTCGGAGACCTGTAACGATGATGGGTGCAGGCAGTCGCCGAAAAAGTCGCGTAAGTGGGACAGGCCCTTTAATTTTGCAGTTCAGTGGCGTAACTGATAGAGTTGCTGCCTCTTACATTCTCCCTGGGACCATGTGTGTTTCTCCTGATGCTCCAGTTTCCTCCCACATTCCAAAGACAAGTGGGTTTGCAGGTTAATTGGCCTCTGTAAAATTGCCCTTCGTGTGATGGGAGTGGATGCGAAAGTGGGATAACATAGAACTAGCATATGAATGGGTTGTTGTGGACTCAGTGGGCTGAGGGGCCTGTTTCCATGCTGTAGTTTTCTTTATTTCAACCAATCAATCAATCCATCCATCAATCAATCAATCAAGGATTGATTTATTCTAACCAAAAGTTTGCAAAAGGATAAGGCAGTTGCAAAAAACTTTCTCCCTTGGGATTGCTAATTCCACTGTATAGTTATATTAATAATTTGTGCACTGCTTCTGTAATTCAACTATGTGAATTTTTGGATTTAGAGAATAGTGTGCTAAAATGAAAAGACAGTATGTTTAGCACTACCGACCAGGAATGAATTTCTAGGCAAAGTACTCTGATTTATCTCAAAGTCATTTATGCAGTCTAAAGAGGCTGTCCCACTTGGGCGACCTAATCCGCGAGCTCTGGCGAATTTGCCCTCGACTCATACTCGCGGCATGGTCAACACGAGGTCGTAGGAGGTCTTCGTAACTCTCCTTCATGCTCAAGAGTAGTCCCCGTGTACTCGAGGCCTCAGCTAGGTTGCGGAGGTTTTTTCAATATGTTAAAAAATGCTCACGAGTAAAAAAAGGTAGCCATGGAAAAACCAATACTTTTTTTACTTGTAGGTTTAGTCGTAGTAGGTCGCTGGAGGTCGTAGTAGGTCGGCATGATAGTCGTAGGTAATCGAGTGTAGTCGAAGGTAGTCGTAGATAGTCTTCATCATAGTCGAAGGGAAGTCGAAGGAGATCGAAGGAGGTCGTCTTCACTCTCACTATACGGTGTCCAATTTTCCTGAAGTTAGTCATAGCTAGTCGAAGCTAGTCGAAGCTGGTCTTCAACATAGTCGAAGGAGGTCTTCAACATGTCATTTTTTCAAACTCTTCTAAACTCGCCATTTAGGTCGTCCAAGTGGGACAGCCCCTTAAAAGACTCTGTTTGAGTAATGCTTTTTAGGGTACGCTCTTCTTTAAACAAATGTTATTGGCAGATGTGCACTTTGTGTTGACCGTGCCCAAATTCAATACTATACCTGTTACTTATTTAAGTCAATGCCAATAATCGGGATTTAACTCATTATCCACACAGATTTAAAAGCATATAAAACTTGCTTTCATATGATAACTGCTGATGAGGTTTGTGCCTTCATGAGGATCAAAGTAGTGAAAAAGCAGGCAAACTAAAATAAAAAGCAACAGTTTAAGGACTGATACCTGAGGGAGTTTTGCAAGTAACCAGCTGACAAGCAGATTTTTCGCCATTGTTAACATGAATGTTCTATCAAGTGGAAATAATTCCTAATTCAATACAATAGTTTTCTGATACTGCATGATTTTGACTTGGGGAGGAATTTACGTTTTAGTATTTTCTCAGATGTTGTGGGGAATCCACATGAACTTAATATTTTCTGAAATATTCCAATCAATTAGCAAAGAACCTTTTTTAATAAAAAAGAAAATGCTGTAAATGCACAGCAGGTTTGCCAGCAATGATGGAGCAGAGTTAATATTTCAGTTCAATAATCTTTGATGAGAATTTTAACTTGAAGAGGAATGGGTTAGTCCCACTTAGGCGATTTTTCAGGCCACTGCTGGTGTCAAGTTACCGGCAGTCGCCTGAAAAACCGGCAACTGGAACAGCAAATGTCAGAGTGGAACACACACATACACACATTGCTTCTTTCACCAGCCCGTTATGCAGGCGGGGGACAGGGCAAGCGGGGGGAGCGCTGTCTGAGTGAAATTCATACGGTGCAAAACCAAGGTGTTACAGACACACAACGCGATGAACAGGAAGGTTGGCGCTGTAAATCAGACGGCTAAAGCACAGTGTACGGTAAGTCCTTTAAAAGAGGGGGGGGGAGAAGGTGGGGGGGAGAGGGGGGAGAACTTTTAAGAAGCCAGAGATACACGGCTGTGAAGCTCGGCAGACATTAACGTTACCGGTCGGTTCTCCTTGGTTCTGAAAACTATTGCTTTTTTTTTCCCCAATGAGCCACTTAAATTCACTGGTCAGCACCGGCTACAACCTATGAGAACCTATGAGAACCTTCGACCTCCTGGCA
Organism: Raja brachyura; assembly: GCA_963514005.1. Next base: position 92,156,310 of record OY740782.1, read on the forward strand.
ACCCACTAGGACCTCCTGGCGACCCACCTACGGCACGAGAATTCTCACTGCTCTCCATAGCGGCTTCATTCTGGTCGCCGCTAATTTTTCAACATGTTGAAAAATTCTCAGGGACCATAATGAGGCCACGACTAGTTCCCAGAATGCGGGAACTCCTCACAACCATGAAGGGGACTCCCCAGCAACCACCCGCCAACAGGTGGCGACTATGTGACGACTGCATAGTCTTCTGCAGCCGCCTAAAAGGTCGCCTAATTGGGACAGGCCCATAAGTGGCAGATAAAACAAAATGGAGGGTCTATGCGGAATGCAAACCAGAATATATTGAATTGTGACAATGCTGAAGAAATAAGGGTGGTAAAGGTATGCCAAGGGAAGGTAATAATAGGAAATTTGCAATAGCAGAAGAGGAGAGAGGAAACAATGGATAGCTGAATTTGTGAGATACAGGGTTGGAATAGCTGATTATCTGAAATTACTGACCAGTGCAGCTCTCAAGAAATGTAATGCAACACTTCAGAAAATTATGGTTATGTGGACTTGTTGGAAATGTAGAGGTCAAAGACAGAGGTCCGACTGTGAGTGGGATGAACAGTTAAAATGCCAGGCATCTGGAGTTTAAGTTCACCCTTGCAGAATGAACACTGTGTTGTAAAGCTGTAAATCTTCAACATCATTATTTGTGCTTTTTCCCTTCCCAGGGGGTATATTCAGATTTTTTTTAATGACACCTATGCTATCCAGCCAATTAAAAGGAATACTTTTTAAAAATCCTTGTATTGTATTATGTTACCTTGCACTGGCATTAGGTTTACAAGTTTGCAGTTTTTTCTTACAAAAAAATCACCAGACTCTAACCAGGTGTTAAAGAAAATGGTACATGTTCTCACCTCTTAATCATATTTAATGTCATCCAGAACTGCAGCCTGATCGTTAAATTTCTTCATTCAAAGTTATATTTAACTTTTATTGTAAAACTGTAACTTTCACAATTTTCCATTCAACCCACATTTGGTCGTTGAACATCATGCCTATGGTCCTAATTGATACCAATCATTGAGTTCCGACAGAAGGTCTATGATCTGAAGTGCTGTTTCTTTTTCAACAGATGCTGCCCAACAAGATGAGTGTTTCCAGCATTTTCTGTTTTCATTTCAGAATTCGATCTGGTGAAGACTTTTTTGATTTTAAATCTTTTAATTGTGTCCTCAGTCTGCAATAGATCTGCTTTAAGATCTTTTGGTGCTCCACAGCAGTCTTTAACGATTTCTCAACATAACTAAAATTAACCTTTCCCATTTCTTGTGCAAATATCAGCAAACTTTATTTTCCAGTCATCATTTAGCATTCTGGTAGTTGATATCTTTAATTGTTCATGATAATTACCTTAATTTTACTTGGCATTCCTTTTGTATAATCTGCAGATGTTGGAAGGAGAGCTCCTGTGGAAATAGGGAGAGGAATTAAAATAGTTAGCAGCCGAGTGCTCCAGCAGGCCTTGGTGGACAGAGTGTAATCGTTCAGTGAAACAATCACCTATACTACGCTTGGTCTCGACAATGTATTGGAGGCCACATGGAGAGCACTGAACGGAGCAGACAGGTGCTTTATCTCCTGCAGTTTCAGGGAATAGTGCCTGGGAAGAGGTCAGTTTGGGTGGGAAACGATGAGCAAATCAAGGAGATGCGGAGGGAGTGGACTCTGTGTAAACCAGAAAAGGGTGACGATGGAAAGATGTGACTGGTGAAGGGATAATGTTGAAGTACCAGAAATATCAGAGAATGATGTGTTGCATGCGGAGGCTGGTGGGGTGAAAGGTGAGACCTCGGGGAACTTTGCCTTGTTCCGTCTGAGAGGAGGAGAACAAGAGCAGAACTGTGGACACAGTGGAGTCATGAGTGATGGTTCCATCACAACAGCAGAGGAAAGCCATGTTTACTGAAGAAAGAGGACCTCTCAGATATCCTACTGGAGATGTGTGGAGACAGAGAAATTGAGAGTAAGGGATGGCGTCCTTGTAAGTGACAGGGTGGGATAAGGTGTAGCCAAGTTTTACAAAAACTCTGATCGTGGTTTTGAAAACTTACCTTTCCCTTCTAAATTTTTCTCAAGGTCAGCTGTTCCCCCTTTTACATAACCTATAAAAGAATATTAATTTCTGAGTTAAATTCAAATATATTACTACACTTTTCCGAAGAACCTTTCATTATTGCATTTGACTACAAATTGTTAGGTAGGCAATCTATTTACTATGGTCAAAGGTGTAGATAAACTGATTGCAATATTTCCCAGAAAATCACTGTTTTTATCATCTAAATTTGATTAATTGGATTAAGTGCTCTATGAAAATATGAGCTAATTTAAATCTGCTGCCTGTAAAACAAAATGCATTAAAGTGCAACTGGGAATTTTGTGCTTTATCAAATACGTTCCTCCAATAAAGTTACTCTCACAGACCTGCTACTCCCCAGGCACAAGAGGCTTGAGGTTCTGAAGCATTCTATAACAAATAAAAACAAGGTACAGGAAATAAGACCCAATTTAAACCATATTAACTAGTTCAACCACGTATATGGCAAACTGTTTTAAGTAACTGCTATATTTTTACAGGAGCAGAAAATGCTGACAGAATTGTTAACAGAGAGTCTCATGGGTAGTTTGGAAAAGCGATTACATGTAATACTCTTATCCCTTGTTTGTGGTTTATATAAATTTAAAATTGTCATTGTCATACAGATAGGACAGGAGAAACTTGTTGCTCTAGATTGCTGGAACATTGCTGCAAGACAAAACTGAGATAGCATTATAAATCTTATCAGGGAAGAATAAATATTTTTAAGATAGATCATTTAGATCTGCTAATGGAGAACAGACAGTGTGATTAGTGTTATAATAGTCTTAAGAGCATGGAGAGCGTATTTCATGATTTATTGCAGTGGATTAACTTTTTTAGCAGCAATACTTTTTTTGTATTCTGTCTGCACAAACGTATTATTATTTATCACAGCAGGTTCTGTATTGTTTTGCATATAAGGAACATCTAAAGCAACGTCATAATCTCACATAGAGATAAACTACTAATCCAGTACACCATTGTCCTATAAAATCCGTCCTACACTTATTTTAATAATCTCTTTTAATCACATTAGTATTGCAATAACAGTTTACAAATTAGTCTGGTTTTATCTATTATTTTCAAATTATTGAGCAATGATGTGTGGAATAGTGTTCATATCCCAGTATTTGTTGGATCCTATCAAATCACTGTTCAAGGTAAGTAATTTATATGGTCATGTCATTGCAAATGTATATTGGGCAAGTTTAATTTGCTGTTATGAATATTTTTCTTCAAAGAAAAATCATACCATGATGTAAAACAAACATGTCTTCCTCATTATATAAGCAATGTTGCAAGTGAGAGCTTACTAATTGCCAGTAATAGTGTTGATCTATTATCAAAGACAAAATAACTGAATAATGGACAAAGGGCCAACATGATTTTGTGAAGGATAAGTGTCATGACCTATCTTACTTCGTTTTTTGAAGGGGTTACAACTCAGTGAAAAATAAAATATTTTTTGTTTTTATCTGTGTGAACTTCCACAAGTTATTTGGGGAAGCTCTGCTTAAGAAGCAGCAAGCCACATTGCCATGTATGAACCACAGATACCTTATGATATGGGATATTAATTGCATTTAAGTCATATGATAGAGAGTGAGACAAATGTATTGTAGTGATGAGGAGTGTTTTGGACAGTTAAACATTCTTGGCTCTTGGTGAACAGTGGAAAAATCACAATCAGCAAAGATTTGTAATGGGTTGTCACCTTTACATGATTTATATTCATGACTTGGATCAGGGAATGGAGAGTTGTATATTTAAGTTTGCAAATGACACTGAATTAGCAATCTCATGAAGTGGTATACAAGAAAACATAAGGTTAAGAAGGAATATAGATACATTAAGATACATAGATACTGTAACATAAAGGTTATGTTACTGGACTAATATCAAATTATATGGACTTTTGGTCTGAATGGAAAATTGAATTATCATCAGGTTATCTGGCTATTAAAGGTCTTGAATAAATCTGAAATAAGAAACAGATATCAGTAATAGAAACCAAGATAGGACTGTATTGTTCTAAAATAAAGTATCTAGTTTGGCAAAGCCCCTCTGGGGAAGGACCTACCATCCTCACTCAGTTTGCCCGATATGCGACCCCATATCCCCCGACGTGGATGATTAAAATGGCCTGTGAAACGAATAAAGTGAGATGTGGTGATAGTCACAAAATTGCTGGCCCTGCAAGAAATCTAAAGCAGATGAAGTTCAACATCATTCACTACAAATCTGAAAAACCCAATTTGATTTTTATTTAAAATCAGTGGCTGTGGTCAAGTCGGGGGGAGTTGCCCCCGCCACGGGTACCATGTAATCCCGTGCTACCTGCTCCATGGTTGGATAGTCGGCGACTAAACCGGCTACCCCACCTGGTTTGCCAGGTGAGGAGGGGGCGGTAGACCGCCAGCAAGACCAAAAACAAGACCTGTCAAAGCGCGGATGAGCTTCTAGCGAGCCAACGGCCATCCGCACTTCAGTAGAAGTTGCGATCACTGTCGTACATAGCATTGTAAGGAATGATGATAAAACACACACACCAAAAATCCGGTACTTCTAGAGGTGGAAGTCCGCAGGAACTGGAGGAAAGAGATGTGTAGTGCTTCCGTCATTGTTCCCGTTGGAAACCAGCGTTGCTAATGTTTTCAACGATGATGAATGAATGAATGGCTGTGAAGAACTAAAGGGATTAAGATCTCCATGCATTTATTTATAATATTTTTATATATTTAAAATAAATATAATTTATTTATAATTTATGAGGCTGCTCGTCTGACTCGCATTTTCTTTAGCATAAGAGTCAGAGAGTAATAGAGCTTGTCCTATTTGCCTGTGTCTGGCCCATATCACTCTAAACCTTTCCTATCCAGTACATGTCTAAATGTTTTTTTTAATGTTTTAATTGTACCACCTATACAATTTCCCCTGGCACCTTATTCCATTTCCCCACCACCCTGTGTCAAAAAGTTGCTTTCCATATCCCTTTAAAATTTTCCTCTCTCACCTTGTACCTATGCTCTCTTATTTTAAACTTCCTTACTCTGGGAAAAAGACTGTGACCAATCACCCTATTTATGCCTCTCATGATTTTATATACACCTATGAGGTCATCCCTTAACCTCCTATTCTCCAGGGAAACAAAAGTCCCAGCCTCTCCAGTTTTGCTAACACATTGTGATTTTTTTTTAATTTGCTCCCTTCCCAATTTAATGACATCCTTTCTATAGCTGGGTGACCAAAATTGCAGACAATGCTCCAAGTGTGGTCACGCCAATAATTTATGTCATGGGAACATGATGTGCCAATTTCTGTACTCGATGCCCTGACTGATGAAGGCAAGAATGCAAAACAGCTTCTTCACTACCTTGTCTATCTGTGTCACCACTTTCAAGGAATTATGTACCATAGTTACATCTGTACTATGACAACCACACAGTATTTGCATCCAGTCTTCACAGTGAAAGTACACTTCATTGAGTTTTATGCCACAACCACCATGCAAAACGAGGCAGACTACAGATTGTAACACCTCGTGGATCTAATGACCTCAAAGAGCTGTGCATCGTCAGCAGCAGCAGAATTATACACAACCACAATCTGCAACCTCATGACCTGGCATATGCCCAGTTCTACAATTACCATCAAATCAGGTGATCAACCTTGGTTCGATGAAGAATGCAAGAGGGCATCCCAACAACAGAGACCAGGCCTACCCAGATAGAGGGATCAACATGGTGAAGCTTCAAGATAGAACAGGTTGCCTGCCAAACAATATAAGAGCATGTAACTGGCAGAGCTAAGCAATCCCAGAGTCAATGGTTCAGAACCAAGCTCAGCAGTCCTGCTACATCCAGTCGTGAACGGTGGTAGACAATTGAACAACTCACTGGAGAAGTAGATAAAGATCCCCTTTCTTAACAACTGGGAGACCTTGCACATTAATGCAATAAGAAAGCTGAAGCATTTGCAAGATGGCCTCCCTCAGTGGTCCCAGCATGATGGTTACCAGTCTTTGATGTACACGTGATATCAAGAAACAACTTGAATATACATTCAATACAACAAAGGCTATGGACCCTGACAACATTCTGGTAAAAGTACTGAAGAGTGATGCTCCAGAATTTGACACAACCTTGGCCAAGCTGTTTCAGTTCAGCCGTAACACTGGCATTTACCTGACAATGTGGAAAGGTATGTTCTACCCCCAAGAAGCAAGCCAAATCCAACAGAACCACTTATCTCCACATTACTCCATGCTCGATCATCAGCAAAGTGGTGGAACGTATAATCAATAATGTTATTAAGTGGCAGTTGCTTAGCAATAATCTGCTCAAGAAGGTCATTTCGGGTTCCACCAAAGTCACTCAGCTCCTGACTATATTTCAGCCTTGGTACAAACATGAATGAAAGAGGTGAAGGGAGCATTTGATCAAGTCTACAATCAACAAGCCCTGGCTGAAGGGGAAACAGGGGGAAACACTAATTGGAATGATGTACAGTCCAAATAAGATTGTTGTGATGATTGGAGATCAATTATCACAGCCACAGGCCATCTCTGCTGGAACTCCGTTGCAGAAGTTAGATCGGCCTTCCTGAGTGTGAACCCTTGAAAAGCAACTGGTCCGGCCGGAGTCCCTGGCCATGTCCTTAAAAACTGTTTGGACCAACTAGCGGAGGCATTCATGGACATTTTTTATCTCTCCCCACTCTGTTCTGAGGTACCCACCTGCTTCAAAAAGACCACTATCATCCCAGTGCCAAATAAATGCAAGATCCCATGTGTTAATGACTACTGTCGAGTGGCCTTGACATCCACCATCATGACCAGTCTACCAAGCAGCCTAGACCCACCGCAGTTCGCTTACCGCCACAACGGGTCCATGGCTGATGACATCTCCTTAACCCTACACTCATCCCTGGAACACCTGGATAAGAGAGACACTTACATCAAGACTTCTATTCATGGATTACAACTCTGTTTTGAATACCATTATCCCATCCAAGTTCATCACCAAACTTGTGGAACTTGGAGTCAGCACTCATCTTTGCAACTGGATCCTCGACTTTCTGTGAGGATTGGGGCCAAATCATCCTCTACTATAATCCTCAACATTGGTGTTCTGCAAGGATGCGTTCTCAGCCCCCTTCTCTACTCCTTATACACCCCTGACTGAGCAGCCAATTTCAAATCCAATACAATCTACAAATTTGCAGACGACAGCACCGTTGTGGGCCGGTTATCAAATAATGACGAGATGAAGTACAGGAAGGAAATTGAGAACCTCATGACCTATTATCAAAACAACAGCCTTTCTCTCAAGGGTTACACAAAAAGCTGGAGAAACTCAGCGGGTGCAGCAGCATCTAAGGAGCGAAGGAGATAGGCGACGTTTCGGGTCGAGACCCTTCTTCAGACTTTCTCTCAATGTCAGCAAGACAAAAGAGATAGTGATTGACTTCAAGAAGTGAAGCGGGTCCCATTCCCCGGTTTGCATTGACAGCACCAAAGTAGATATGGTTGAAAGCTTTAAGTTCCTTGGAGTAAATACTAACAGCTACTGGTACTGGGCCACCGATATCGAAGCAATATCTGGACCACTGATATTGAAGTGTTTATGTATATACACACACACTGAACTTGTTTACAAAGTGCTATGTTTACATATTCTGTTGTGCTGCAGCAAGCAATAATTTAATAGTTCTATCTGGGACATAAGACAATAAAAAACTCTTGCCTCTTGACTAGAGGAGTACAAATTAATGAGGGGAATAAATTGGGTGAATGCACAGTGTTTTCCCCAGGGTTCCATGCCTTTGCTGAGAATCGTTCATAACCTGAATGATTCACATGTCTGAAATGTGGCCATAAACCCAGTTCCCGCAAGCTGAAGATGCCTGCAGCAACTTGCAAATCCATACTGATGCTCATCCCAAATGATGTGCATCAAGCCAGGCTTTTGTAAGCTGGGGGGATATGTGGTATTAAAAAAGTAACCATTTCAAAAGAGCATCATTCGTTGTATAACTTTTGAGATGCAATGTAATTGTGAAAGCACTTAGATGCATGATAGTCTTTCTTTATATAATCTTTGGGGCATTAAATTGTAATCAAAAGAAAAATCATGGCAAAAAAAGAACCCATTTGACCTTTGCTAAATCATATCAATACCAGTCCATATGGAAGGGCAGCATGGTGGCACAGTGGTAGAGTTACTATCTTACAGCGCATGCAGCGCAGGAGACCCCGGTTCGATCCCGACTACGGGTGCCATCTCTGCAGAGTTTGTACGTTCTCCCCGTGACCATGTGGGTTTTCTATGAGATCTTCTGTTTCCTCCCACACTCCAAAGACGTAGAGGTATGTAGGTTAATTGGCTTGGTATATATGAAAAAATATCTGTCCCTATTATGTGTAGGATAGTGTAGGTGTGCGGGGATCGCTGGTCAGTGCGGACTCGGTGGGCCGAAGGGCCTGTTTCTGCGCTGTATCTCTAAACTAACCTGAACTAAACCGGTCAAAAAAGAGCTGTGTACCTCTTCCACCTTCCAGCACCTGGTCCATTGTTCTGCGGTTTCTCGTTCTTCATGTACGGGTTCCTGTCACGACCAGTCTTTCAGGTATGAAGTTTCTGTTCCTGATCACTCTTGAGGTGAAAAGCTTTTTTCCCTCATGCCCTGTCTAGTTCCTCTGGTAGGGATCTTTGTTCATTCAAGAGAAGGATAACCTCTGTCAGTGTAGCATTCCCTGAGTATTATTCCTCTGACAGTCCACTCCATTTTCGTTACTGAGCATCCACACTGCAGCACACCTCCAGTAGTGATGATGCATTGGTACTGACTCTCCAACAGTAGTGCTCCTCAGAACAGATCCCACAATAGTACAACACTCCCTCATTACTGGTTTTCCATGAGCATCATTCTTGATATTGAATGGTTGACAACACAGTGCTTCTTCAGTATTTACCCTTTAACAGTGCACCATTCCCTACAACATAGATATTAAAACTAACATTTTACAACACTCCTTCAATATTGGCATACCAAGTGGGCTTCTTTGCTACTGGTCTCTGCATCACTGCTGGTGCTAGTTATTTTTTATCTACTTCAGAGTTTATTGACAAATCTTTTCAGAACTACTATTGCCCTCTGCTTGAACTTGTATGTTGTGCTTCTTCATCAACCTACATTGATTCTAGCTTCCATTCTAAAATTATTTTCTTCTTTGGTTTAAGTTCCTTCTTTTGCTTAATTTCTTTCTTTGGCTTTGGCACTTCCCTATCTCTGTAACCTTCGCCGGCCCTATAATCGTGCAAGATCACTGTGCTCATTGTATAACTTGTTGCTACCAGTAGTGGTTGAAGTGAGCAGCATGATGCTTTTAAGCAAGGCTAGATAAACACATGACGAAGAAAGAAACAGAAGGCTCCACTGATAGTGGAGATTTAAAAAAAGAAGTGGAGGATGGGTCACTCCCAGAAAACATGACAGTGTAAAGCTATTGGGCAAAATTGTGCATTTATTTATTTATGCATCGGCAGACTAGTAATCAAGAGACCACTGTTAAACTCCTATGGCAGTTGTGGAGTTCAATTATGTTAGTAATCTGGAACTTGATAGAAAAGAAACTTTAAGTTTTAATGTTAATGAGCAAAAAATATATCAAATTGTTTTTCTGGTACAAGCCTGGTTTGGCCTTTATCAAGCTCCAGACTCACCCTTTATGGATGTCTCTTGAATGCCCTAGCAAGCTACTCAGTTGCACAATTATCATTATGTTCAGAGAAGGAATTAAAATAGCTAAATCATCTGGCAGCAAAATAGGCAATTTCAAAATTGCTCTCGGACAGGTTGACCTTGCAATGTCCTCTTTACAAACATCTGAGGACCAAAATGTAAACTGGAAAAGCTGCATACAGATTAGACAAATAACTGTTTGATGTAATCATGCTCACGGAATGTTATTTTACAGACAATGTGCCAGCCAGCTTTATCACAATCTCTGCATATGCCCTGCCACATTGGTAAGACAGACTCGCAATAGGTGACAGCATAGGTGCAAAAGAATAGCCCGTAAAATTCTCAAGTTTGACTCCAACCACGCAAAGTCTGTCAGGTCAAACAAGGGAGGTTTCCTTCCATATGGCAAGGAAACCATTCCCTGATAACCACCTGCCATCTCCCTGTAACTGATGGAGCAGTACTTTTCCATAGTACTTCAATGGTGCTTCTAAGTAGCACACATATTATAGCAAGGACACAAAATGTACTCTGGATGGGGGGTTTCGAAATCCTTCGTCAGAAGAGGCTTCATAGCACCAGCGCTGTCGGGAAGGGCACATGTGCTCACTGGTCTGTGAAAGATTGTGGGTAAACTAACAGAATGGATAAACCTAACTGGTTTTGTTCTCACCATCATGGCAGGTACACTGGAGCATGTCGTATTGTTAGAAATGAACAGTTTGCTGAATTTGGTGACATCTCCATTGGTTTGTACGGCACTGCAAATTGGCCAACTGGAATAATCTCAGGGAACAACTAAAAACAGAAATGCTGTAAGAACATAGCCAGTCAAACAGCATCTGTGAAAAGGGAAACTGGTCACTAGTCAATAACCTGTTTTGAGGAAGTTTTACAGACTTGTTTCCCTTTCCACAAATAATGAGTTCATCAGCATTTCAGTTTTTATGTGTCATCCTAATCTTAGAGCAGATTTGGCAGTTCAAACCTTGACAAGTATGAGGTGCCCATAAACCATCAGCTGTGGGAGAAATGTGTAGACACTATCTATGAGTTCAGAACTATCAAGCCAGGGGATCAATCCAAATTAAATGAGGTGCAGACAGGCATGCTAGGACAATATCTTGTATTCCTGACATTATGAACTGTGAAGCGGCTTAAGACTACAGAGCATGTAAAAACAGCATGCTGTAGATTTCACAATCAGCAGATCAGATCTAATCGTCATCATCCTCCCAGATCTAATGGCGAATGGGAGGTATAATAACATGGAACTGCATATATTGGTTTATACCAAAGAGACGCAAAATGCTAGAATAACTCAGCAGGTCAGGTAGCATATCTGGAGAACATGGATTGGTGATGTTTCAGGTCTGGACATTGCAGGGTAGTGGGAAAGAAAGCTGGAAAACAGGAGTGGCAGGACAGAGCATGGGCAGGAGCAGTTGAACACAGATAAAGGTTTGTTTTTGATAGGCAAATTAGTGAACAAAGGTTAGGGATTAAAAAAACCCAACATATGTAAGCCAAAAAAGTAAAAGAGTTACGATTTGTGAACCTCAAGGGTAGAAAATTGTGAATTGTTTTTTGTTGTTTTTTTAATTACAATTTGCAATCAGTCCCGATCCAAAACGTCACCTATCCAGGTTCTCCAGAGTATATTACTCCCGAGTAAATTACTTGCAAATTTACGTTCTTTCAACAACAAAATGGAGGAACTACAACTCCTGCACCAGACAAACAAGGACTTCTATCGAGCGGCTGCCCTGTGCTTCACCAAGACCTGGCTGTGTGAATCGACCCCGGACAATGGGCTGCAACTGACTCGCTTTGAACGACATAGAGCGGACCGTGAAGCAGAGGCAGCGGGAAAATCAAGAGGCAGTGCATTATGCTTCTATACTAACCAGGACTGGTGCAGCGACATCACGGTACTGTCAAACTTCTGTTTTCCTAATCTGAAATCCTTCTTTATAAAGTGCAAACGCTTTAATTCTCCAAGGGAATTTAACTATTTTATTCTCGCTGGAGTTTACATCCCCCCCCAAGCCTGTGTACATGAGGTACGAACGCAATTCGCTGACCAGGTAATGAGGGTAGAGAGTGACTTCCCGGACTCCATGTTAATTTTTTGGGGGACTTTTACAAGGCTAATCTCAGCTGAGACCTTCCAAAGAACATACTTCATGTTATCTGCCCCACCAATGAAGAGAGAACAGTCGATCACTGTTACACCTCAATCAAGAACACGAATCTCTCTGTTCCCCGGGCGGCTCTGGGTCTCTCTGATCATTGTTTAGTTCACCTTATTCCGATCTACAGGCAGAAACTAAAATCTGTTGAGCCTGTGGTCAGAACAATGGAAAGGTGGACAAGCGAGGGCATTGAAAACCTACAGTCCTGCTTTGACTACACTGATTGAAATGTGTTCAGGGAAGCAACCACAGGCCTTGATACAGACACTGTGACATCATATGTCAGCTTTTTTGAGGACAGGTACATTCCTACCAGGACCCGGATCTGGTTCAACAACGAGAAGCAGAATTCAGACAGCTCCGCCAGTCCAAAGATGAGGCCTTCAGGAGAGGGGATGCAGACCTCTACAGGCAGGCCAAGTACAAGCTGAGAAGAGGAAACTGAGCTGCCAAGGAAAGGTACTCTGAGAAGTTGAGGAGCAAGATCTCAGCTAATGTGTCTTCAGTTTGGAAGGGCTTGCAATAAATCACCAGCTACAAGAGGAAACCCTTTCCTGCTCCTTGGACAATCGTCAGCTGACCAACGACCTGAATGAGTTCTACTGCAAGTTCGATAAACATAAACTTAACCCTGGTATCCCCTACCTCCCATCCCCAATCACTTCACACCCACTTACAGCCTGACTCAGTCGGCAAAGACTGGGCCCTCATCCACTACCCACCCCCACCTCTGGCCACTTCTCCATCACCAACAATAGTAATTGAGGACGTAGACAAAAGTGCTGTAGGAAATCAGCAGGTGCAGCAGCATCTATGGAGCGAAGGAAATAGGCAAAGATTCGGGCCGAAACCCTTCTTCAGACTGATGTAGGGTGGGGAGAAGAAAGGAGAAAGGAAGAGGAGGAGCCCGAGGGTTGAGGGAGAGCTGAGAAGGGAAGGAGACAGCAAGGGCTACCGGAAATTGGAGAAGTCAATGTTTATGCCACTAGGGTGCAAACTGCCCAAGCGGAATACGAGGTGCTGCTCCTCCAATTTCCGGTCGTGCTCACACTGGCCATGGAGGAGACCCAGGACAGAAAGGTCGGATTCGGAATAGGAGGGGGAGTTGAAGTGCTGAGCCATCGGGAGATCAGGTTGGTTAATGCAGACTGAGCGGAGGTGTTCGGCGAAATGATCGCCAAGCCTACGCTTGGTCTCACCGATGTAGATCAGCTGACATCTAGAGCAGCGGATGCAATAGATGAGGTTGAAGGAGATGCAGGTGAATCTCTGTCGCACCTGGAACGACTGCTTGGGTCCTTAAATGGAGTCGAGGGGGGAGGTAAAGTGACAAGTGTGGCATCTCTTGCGGTTGCAAGGGATAGTGCCCGGGGAGGGGGTGGTGCGGGAGGGAAGAATTGACCAGGGAGTTACGGAGGGAGCAGTCTTTGCGGAAAGCAGGCAGGGGGGGAGATGGGAAGATTTGGCGAATGGTGGGGTCATGTTGGAGGTGGCGAAAATGACGGAGGAATATTTGTTGTATGTGACGGCTAGTGGGGTGAAAGGTGAAGGCTAGGGGGATTCTGCCCTTGTTACGAGTGGGGAGATAGGGAGGGAGAGCAGTGTTACGGGGTATTGAAGAGAGCCTGGTGAGAACCTCATCTATAGTAGGGGAGGGGAACCCCCGTTCCCTGAAGAACGAGGACATTTTCGATGCCCTGGTGTGGAACACCTCATCCTGGGAGCAGATGCGGCGCAGACGGAGGAATTGGGAGTAGGGGATGGAGTCCTTACAGGAAACAGGGTGGGAAGAAGTGTAGTCTAAATAGCCATGGGAGTCAGTGGGGTTATAGTGGATGTCGGTCAGAAGTCTATTACCTGCGATGGAGATAGTGAGGTCAAGAAATGGTAGGGAAGGGTCAGAAATGGTCCAGGTGTATTTGAGTGCCGGATGGAAGTCAGTGGTGAAGCGGATGAAGTCAGTCAGTTGTGTGTGGGTGCAGGAGGTAGCACCAAAGCAATCATCGATGTAATGGAGGTAGAGGTCGGGGATGGGACCCTGCTACGTCTCGAACAAGGATTGTACCCTACAAAGAGGCAGGCATAGCTGGGGCCCATGCGCGTGTCCATAGCCACGCGTTGTATTTGGAGGAAATGGGAGGAGTCAAACGAGAGGTTATTGAGGGTAAGGACCAACTCCGCTAGGCGGAGGAGAGTATCAGTGGACGGGAATAGGTTGATTCTCGGTGGGGGATGAAGGTGTAAAGTGACTGGACGTCCATGGTGAAGATGAGGGGATGGGGGCCTAGAGACTGGAATGCCCGGAAACGACGGAGAGTGTCTGAGGTGTCTTGAACATAGGTAGGGAGGGATTTAACCAGGGGGGATGGGATGGAGCAAGGGATGTGGAAATAGGTTCGGTAGGGACACTGGGAATTTGGGGAGAAGGTAAAATCGGGCCGTGCGGGTCTGGGAAACGATGAAGTTGGAAGCTCGGGTGGCAGGGAGTCGCAGTGGATGAAGTCGGTGATGGTGCTAGAGATAGTGGCCTGGTGCTCGTCTGTGGGGTCATGGTCCAGCAGTAAGTAGGAGGTGTCCGAGAGTTGGCGCGTGGCCTCAACTTTGTAGAGATCGACGCGCCAGACGACCACGGCACCTCCCCCGTCGGCGGGTTTGATAACCCAGTCTGGGTTGTTGTGGAGTGAATTGATAGCTGTACGTTCAAGGGGGGGGGAGGGGGAGAGATTGGAGTGAGACTGGGGAGTGGAGAAGTTGAGGTGGTTGATGTCCCGCCGGCAGTTTTGAATAAAAAGATCTAAAGCCGGAAGTCATGAAGGGGGGGTCCACGAGGAGGGATCGTTGGAGACGGGAAAAGGGATCATCAATAGGGGGCGAAGACTCCTTCCCATGGAAGAACACTGTGAGGCGGAGGCGACGGTAGAAGAGCTCTAAGCCATGGTGGGTGCGGAAATCATTGAGGTGGGGACGGAGGGTTTACCCCTCTACGCTCAAGCTCTGTGCCACATAACTGGCACAAGTCTACAAAGACTTTTTCAACCAGTCCCTGCAAACCTGTACTGTCCCTACCTGCTTCAAAGTATCCACTATTGTCCCTGTACCCCAAAAGGGTGAGTCAGGGTGAGTGATGTGACGATGTCACGTTTACTGATTGATGACATATGGCTGACCTGGAAATGTCACCTCCCGCAACATTCCTATGAGCTGATTAGCGGCAATTGAAATCATTTATTATTGCTGCCGCTGCCTTGTCTCCCATGTCCCACCCTCTCACATCTAGTTATTGTATTAAATAACTTGTCAGGTCCAGAGGACTTTCACTTCAGGTCTCAATTCATTAGTTTTTACCCCTTATGTTGTTGACTTTTTGACTGATTTACTCGATCCAACATACAGCCCCCAGCACCCAGGACTCTGGACTGCCGCCAAGCTGAAGGCAGAGCTCACCGCCCTATGGGATCCTATTCCACACAACTATAAGCAACACCAACTTTACACACTCTTCATCAACTCGAACAGAGCCTCGGGGTTAGCACACGATTCTGCTTTAGTTGAAAATCAGATCCATTCTCTAGATGCCATCGCCTCCCTGGTGTTCCCACCTGCTCCAGCCTCAAACAAAGCCTGGATGAAGGGAAAATGGACACAAAGTGTTGGAGTAACTCAGCGGGTCAGGCAGCATCACTGGAGAACATGGATAGAGTCACAGAGTATCACAGTGCGGAAACAGGTCCTTCGGCCCAATTTGCCCACACCGGCCAACAATGTCCCAGCTACACTAGACCCACTTGCCTGCGTTTGGTCCATATCCCTCCAAACCTGCCCTATCCATGTACCTGTCTGTTTCTTAAACAACAGGATAGTCCCAACCTCAATTACTTCCTCTGGCAGCTCTATCCATACACCCACCACCCTTTGTGTGAAAAGGTTACCCCTCGGATTCCTATTAAATCTTTTCCCCTTCACCTTGAAGCTATGTTCTCTGATCCTTGATTCCCCTACTCTGGGCAAAATACTCTGTGCATCCACCCGATCTATTCCTCTAATGATTTTGTACACCTCTATAAGATCTCCCCTCATCCTCCTGCGCTCAATGGAATAGAGACCCAGCCAACTCAACCTCTCCCTATAGCTCATACCCTCTAGTCCTGGCAACATCCTCATAAATCTTCTCTGTACCCTTTCCAGTTTGACATCTTTCCTATAACATGATGCCCAGAAATGAACACAATATTCTCAATGCGGTCTCACCAATGTCTTATAGAGATGCTGCCTGACCCACTGAGTTACTCCAGTACTTTGTGTCTATTTTCCTTTCACCTATCTGCCCAAGCCCACCCTCCTTTTCTATGTTCATTTCCACCCATAAACCTCTCTCTGCCTTTACATTTCACTCCTCTTTCAAATCTGCAGTGTGGAAACGGGCCCCTCAGCCCAACTTGGCTACACCGACCATGTCCCATCTACACTAATCCCACTCACACTCGTTAGGCTCATATCCATCTAAACCTGTCCTATCCATGTACATGTCCAAATGTATCTTAAACATTAGGATAGTCCCAGCCTTAACTACCTTCTCTGGCAGCTCGTTCCATACGCCCACCAACCTTTGTGTGAAAAAGCTATCTTAGATTCCTGTTAATATCTGAAATATTGTTTGTAGATTTTCGTGCGAAAATGCTCCAAAATAAGGCTGAATGCTCCAGAGAGCATCTAAAACCCCAGAGCCGCGAGGGACTTCCCACTTCGTGCTCGTGATGTGCAACGTGATAGGTTGGGTGAGTGGGCAGATGCATGGCAGTATAATGTGGATAAATGTGAGATTATCCACTTTGGTGGCAAGAACAAGATGGCAGATACTTAACTGAGTGGTGTCAGATTAGGAAAAGGAGTTGCAACTAGACATGGGTGCCCTTGTACATCTGTCACTGAAAGTAAGCATACAGGTACAGCAGGCAGTGAAGAAAACAAATGGCATGTTGGCCTTCAGAGCAAGAGGATTTGATTATAGGAACAAGGAGGTCCTACTGCAGTTGTACAGGGCTCTGGTAAGACCACACCTGGAGTATTGTGTGCTGTTTTGGTCTCCTAGTTTGAGGAAGCAAAGCTTCACCTAGTTTGAGGAACAAAAGGTTCAGCAGGTTAATTCCCGGAATGGCGGGACTGACATATGATAGACAATAGACAGTAGGTGCAGGAGTAGGCCATTCAGCCCGAGCCAGCACCGCCATTCAATGTGATCATGGCTGATCATCCACAATCAGTACCCTGTCCTTGCCTTCTCCCCATATCCCATCACTCCGCTATCTTTAAGAGCCCTATCTAGCTCTATCCTAAAAGTATCCGGAGAACTGGCTTCCACCGCCCTCTGAGGCAGAGAATTCCACAGAGTCACAACTCTCTGTGTGAAAACGTGTTTCCTCAGCTCTGTTCTAAATGGCTTACCCTTATTCTTAAACTATGGCCCCAGTTTCTGGACTCCCACAACATCGGGAACATGTTTCCTGCCTCTAGCATGTTCAAACCCTTAATAATCTTATGTCTTATAAGATCCTCTCTCATCCTTCTAAATTCCAAAGTATACAAGCCCAGATGCTCCATTCTCTCAGCATATAACAGTCCCGCCATCCCGGGAGTTACCCTTGTGAATCTATGGTGTACTCCCTCAATAACAAGAATGTCCTTCCTCAAATTTGGAGACCAGAACTGCTCATAATACTCCAGGTATGGTCTCACTAGTGCCATGTACAACTGCAGAAGGACCTCTTTGCCCCTATACTCAACTCCTCTTGTTATGAAGGCCAACATGCCATCCGACTGATGAACAAGGACCCCAAGATCCTGTTGTACTTCCCCTTTTCCCTTGACGCCATTCAGATAATAATCTGCCTTCCTGTTTTTGCTACCAAAGTGGATAACCTCACATTTATCCACATTAACTGAATCTGCCATGCATATGTCCACTCACCCAACCTGTCCAAGTCACCCTTCATTCTCATAGCATCCTCCTCAAACTTCACACTGCCATCCATGTTTGTGTCATCTGCAAATTTGCTAATGTTACTTTGAATCCCTTCATCTAAATCATTGATGTATATTGTAAATAGTTGCAGTCCCAGCACCAAGCCTTGTGGTTCCCCACTAGTCACTGCCTGCCATTTTCAAAGGGACCCGTTAATCCCTACTCTTTATTTCCTGTCTGCCAACCAGTTTTCTATTTATGTCAGTACCCTACCCACAATACTATGTGCTTTAATTTTGCCCACTAATCTCCTATGTGGGACCTGATCAAATGCTTTCTGAATGTTCAGGTACACTACATCCACTGGCTCTCCCTTGTCCATTTTCCTAGTTACATCCTCAAAAACTTGGAAAAGATTAGTCAAGCATGGTTTCCCCTTTATAGAATCATAGAAAATAGGTGCAGGAGTAGGCCATTCGGCCCTTCGAGCCTGCACCGCCTTTCAATATGATCATTGCTGATCATCCAACTCAGTATCCTGTACCTGCCTTCTCTCCATACCCCCTGATCCCTTTAGCCACAAGGGCCACATCTAACTCCCTCTTAAATATAGCCAAATGAACTGGCCTCAACTACCTTCTGTGGCAGAGAATTCCACAGGTGCACCACTCTCTGTGTGAAAAATGATTTTCTCATCTCGGTCCTAAAAGACTTCCCCCTTATCCTTAAACTGTGACCCCTTGTTCTGGAGTTCCCCAGCATCGGGAACAATCTTCCTGCATCTAGCCTGTCCAACCCTTTAAGAATTTTGTAAGTCTCTATATGATCCCCGCTCAATCTCCTAAATTCAAGCGAGTACAAGCCAAGTCTATCTAGTCTTTCTTCATATGGAAGACCTGCCATCCCAGGAATCAGTCTGGTGAACCTTCTCTGTACTCCCTCTATGGCAAGAATGTCCTTCCTCAGATTAGGAGACCAAATCTGTACACAATACTCCAGGTGTGGCCTCACCAAAACCCTGTACAACTGCAGTAGAACCTCCCTGCTCTTGTACTCAAATCCTTTTGCTATGAATGCCAACATACCATTCGCTTTCATCACAGCCTGCTGCACCTGCATGCCTACTTTCAATGACTGGTGTACCATGTTACCCAGGTCTCACTGCAACTCCTCTTTTCCTAATCGGCCACCATTCAGATAATAGTCGACCCTCCTGTTTTTGCCGCCAAAGTGGATAACCTCACATTTATCCACATTATACTGCATCTGCCATGCATTTGCCCACTCACCCAACCTATCCAAGCCACCTTGCAGCCTCCTAGCATCCTCCTCACAGCTAACACTGCCCCCCAGCTTCATGTTATCCGCAAACTTGGAGATGTTGCATTCAATTCACTCATCCAGATCATTAATATATATTGTAAATAGCTGGGGTCCCAGCACTGGGCCTTGCGATACCCCACTAGTCACTGCTTGCCATTCTGAAAATGACCCGTTTACTCCTACTCTTTGCTTCCTATCTGCCAGCCAGTTCTCTATCCACATCAATACTGAACCCCCAATACCGTGTGCTTTAAGTTCGTATGCTATCTCTTATGTGGTACCTTGTCAAAAGCCTTCTGAAAGTCCAGATGTAACACATCCACTGGTTCTCCCTTATCCACTCTGCTAGTTACATCCTCGAACAATTCAATAAGATTCATCAGACATGATTTACCTCTCATAAATCCATGCTGACTTTGTCCAATGATTTCACCACTTTCCAAATGTGCTGCTGTCCCATCTTTAATAACGGACTCTAGCATTTTCCCCACTACCAGTTAGACTAACTGGTCTGTAATTCCCCGTGTTCTCTCTCCCTCCCTTTTTAAAAAGTGGGGTTACATTAGCTATACTCCAATCCATGCTGATTCGGAGCGATCCTGTTACTGCTTTCCAAATGTGCCACTATTTCATCTTTTATAATTGATTCCAGCATCTTCCCCACCGTCGATGTCAGGCTAACTGGTCTATAATTCCCTGTTTTCGATCTCCCACCCTTTTTAAAAAGTGGGGTTACATTAGCTATCCTCCAATCCATGCTGATTCGGAGCGATCCTGTTACCGTTTTCCAAATGTGCCACTATTTCATCTTTTATAGTTGACTCCAGCATCTTCCCCACCGCCGATGTCAGGCTAACTGGTCTATAATTCCCTGTTTTCGATTTCCCACCTTTCTTAAAAAGTGGGATAACATTAGCTACCCTCCAATCCACAGGATCTGATCCTGAATCTATAGAACATTGGAAAATGATCACCAATGCGTCCACGATTTCTAGTGCCACTTCCTTCAGTACCCTGGGATGCAGACCATCAGGCCCTGGGGATTTATCAGCCTTCAGTCCCATCAGTCTACCCAACACCATTAACTGCCTAATGTGGATTTCCTTCAGTTCCTCCATCACCCCCAGATCCTCTGCCACTAGTACATCAGGAAGATTGTTTGTGTCCTCCTTAGTGAAGATGGATTAAAGAATGGATCGATTGAGCTTTAAAGGAATTTAAAAGGATGAGGGGGGATCTTATAGAAACATAAAATTATTAAAGGATTGGACAGGCTAGATATTGGGGGAGTCCAGAACCAGGGGTCACAGTTTATGAATAAGTAGACAACTTAGGACTGAGATGAGGAAAAACGTTTTCACCCAGAGAGTTGTGAATCTGTAGAATTCTCTGCCAGAGAAGGCAGTGGAGGCCAATTCACTTGGTGTAATCAAGAGAGAGTTATAGCTCTTAGGGCTAATGGAATCAAGGGATATGGGGAGAATGCAGGTACGGGGTACTGATTCTGGATGATCAGCCATGAATGTAATGAATGCCGGTACTCGCTCGAAGGGCTGAATGGCCTACTCCTGCACCTATTTTCTATGTTTCTCCCCAGGTACATTCACTAGCAACTATAGGAGATATCACCTGCCCCTACACATCCTCCCTTGCATCCAGAGACCCCAGCAATCCTTCTAGGTGAGACAGAGAGGTTCATAAGCACCTCCTCTAACCACATCTACTGCATTTGGTGCTCCCAATATGGCCTCCCTTACATTTGGCCAGAGCCAGCATAGATTGGGTGATTGTTTCACCGAACACTGGAACTAAGTCCTCCCAGGCCCGCTGGATCTCCTGGTTGCTAACCATTTCCATTCCCCTTCCCACTGCCACACTGACCTTTCTGTCCTAAGCCTCCCCCATTGCCAGAGCGAGCCACATGCAAACTGGAGGAACAGAACCTTATATTTTGCTTGCGTAGTTTACAACCTGATAGTATGAACATTGAATACTCAAATTGTAGGCAACAAACCTACAAATCACCAGTGCCCCCACTATGCACCCTCACCCTTTTCCCCTTCTCTTCCTGTTGCCCCATCTGAATGCACACCCATTTCTCCCAGGACCTGCCCCCCTTTCACTCTGTTTTTTTTCCAACTATATCACCTCCTTTGTTTTCGCATTTTATGCTCCATCTCTCCTTATCTCACAGCCTCCTTATTCTCTTATTTTCATCGCTAGCCTTTGTCCATCCTTCTGACAATCAAACCCCTCTCACCTGTATCTACTATCATTTCCAAGCTTTGTCCAGCCCCTACCTCTGTTTCAGCTTTCCTCCTGACTACAATTAGTCTGAAGCAGGGTCCTGACCCGAAACATTATCTGTCCATGTCCTATGAAATGATGCCTGATCTGTTGTGTTACTTCAGCACTTTGTGGTTCTTTTTTGTAAACCATCACCTGCAATTCCATGTCTCTACATTTGCAAGTTTATGCTTTGTTTCTACATTCGGAAACATAAGCTAGCTCTTTAATATTATTCTCCAAACAGGGTGGAGTGTGATATAAATATAGCAACAGATTAAAATATCAGAAGCACTTAACATCATGGTTAAAATTCATTTCTGATAATCGAAGTGTTAAAATGAATCTCTCAGTAATCGGAGCTGTGCTCGAAACAATTGTGACACTCGGGAGGAAAATCACACCAATTGACAGCAGAATGCAGTAAATAGAATCAGCATTATCATTATGTTCATGCCATTAAAAACATTTTTAGATATGAACCTGTGGGTTCCTTTATTTGACCTTGACGATAAGATAACACTGTTTTAAACAATATCCCCTAAGTGTCAATAGCAATTGGCATTTCAATTTGCCTGAGATGCCAATGCTTTCCTCAGAGTTCTCTTTCATTTGTTCCCAAATCCAAAGTATTAATTACTTCCTCAATTCATTGCATTCACGTATATAAAGCTTAAGCAAGTTCTAGCTGCCTAAATCTTCTGAGATGTTGCAAAACAAAAGATTGCAGAAATTGGAAATTAAAATGTATAACTGAAAATTCTAGAAATACACAGCAGGTACAGCAGAAACCATGGACAGAAATAGTTAACATTTCATGCTGCAATCTTTTGTCAGAATGACACTGGTGGGGATTTCCAACATTGTCTGTTTTTTTTTCCTTTAAAAAAAAAATTCTTCACAAGAGCAGGGAGGTTCTGCTGCAGTTGTACGGGGTCTTGGTGAGGCCACACCTGGAGTATTGCGTGCAGTTTTGGTCTCCTAATCTGAGGAAAGACATTCTTGCCATAGAGGGAGTACAGAGAAGGTTCACCAGACTGATTCCTGGGATGGCAGGACTTCCATATGAAGAAAGATTGGATAGACTCGGATTGTACTAGCTGGAATTTAGAAGATTGAGGGGGGATCTCATAGAGACTTACAAAATTCTTAAGGGGTTGGACAGGCTAGATGCAGGAAGATTGTTCCCGATGTTGGGGAAGTCCAGGACAAGGGGTCACGGTTTAAGGATAAGGGGGAAGTATTTTAGGACCGAGATGAGAAAATCATTTTTCACACAGAGAGTGGTGCACCTGTGGAATTCTCTGCCACAGAAGGTAGTTGAGGCCAGTTCATTGGCTATATTTAAGAGGGAGTTAGATGTGTCTCTTGTGGCTAATGGGATCAGGGGGTATGGAGAGAAGGCAGGTACAAGATACTGAGTTGGATGATCAGCCATGATCATATTGAATGGCGGTGCAGGCTCAAAGGGCTGAATGGCCTACTCCTACAGCTATTTTCTATGTTTCTATGTTTCACACTTCATTCAATGGGATTGGCCTTTTCTTTTCTTACCCAATCTTCCCAATCACCCACTGAATGACTATTGCTGAATTTCTCCTCCAGAGCAACCTCTTTCCATTTTCCTTCCCATAGAAGAGTTGAGCACCCAGAATATGCAACTTGGTCTGTTGGAGTGGTGGAAATTATGCCATAAATGCAGAGTGATAGTAGTCTTCATCATATGATGATGGATGTGATCCAGTATTGGAGACGGGAATAGGTAGTCTGTGGACAAGATTGACAGTCGTTTGGTGTTCAGGAGAGTTATAGCATATAGGTAGTTAGGATGACAAATCACTAGGTGAGTAGAAGGGGCAATGTAGAGGAATGCTTGGAAGTTGAAGAAAGCCATTACAGATCAGCAGAGGCACAGTAGGGAACTTTGGAGTGCTAGAGAAATATACCACTCAAATATACACATATAAATCAGGGATCCATTGCTGTTTAAGACCTGCTCAGGGAGATATCTTTCAAACACACAGATGTCTGCTTATTTGGTGCAGGGAAAGCCAGCAGCCCACATGGGCAACCCACACACCTCTGAAAGTTCAGAATTGGCATACTGGCTTGTGTTGCATGTTGTTGGATGCCAATACATGCGCTCACTGTTCTCTCTGCATGACAAACCAGATACAAGGTCTCCATTATGAAAATCAGTGACTTATGAATCACATATTTGGTCTTCAATTTCCAACTGTGTCTTGTTTTTCACATAAATTGGATTATGTAGAATAGAAAATCCCGATGCTATATGATTCAATTTTGAAGAAAGTCTACTTAGTTTTGGAAGTCTTTCTTCTGATAGCAGGTTTTTGATACGTTATTACTTTGTACTTCACAAACCACCACTGCCAAAGTCAAAATTAATTTCTCCTTGAAAACTGTAGCTATGTTAGATATGGAAACCAAATATGCAAACACATATTAGTGCAACGTTATTGGGTCCAGTGCCTTTTGTTTGTAATGTGGATTAATCATTAATCTGTGACCTGGATTTGTTTCCATGCCACACCTATAATAGTTCCAACAAGCTGTTTGAACTGCTTTCAGGAAACAATCAATTGTCTCCATCTCATTATATCCTACAAAATATAAAGAAACTCAGTGGGTCAGGCAACCTCTGGGGAGGAATGGACAGGTGTTTTGTTTCGGACCACTTCTTCAGCTTGATTGCATGGGAAAGAGAGATGGGGCAGGACAAACTGCTAAATGATTCCTTCAAATAATAATAATACATCTTCTACGCCCACATATATCCTCTCGTTCTATCCCATGCTTAATTGAAATGGCTTGGCAAATCAGCCAAAACTAGCATATTGGAGGAGGGCAATAAATGCTGAAACAAAATATTCATCCATTTATTTAATGACAAATTTGTGCCAGTTGGAGCATAAACAATATGACCCCAATACACGAAACAGCATAGTTGTGCGTACATCTGGTCCCCTTAGTCTTCAGGATTTTTTGGGGTATGAAGGTTTTGTCAAACTTCAGCTATTTGACCCACATCTCAGCCTGGTTGAATTTGAAACAAAACCTCTATGGAGACAATATATATGTTTTCAAACGACTGTATATTAACTAGTTAACCTTGGGCTGAAGAATAGCCTTAGCTTCTCTTATTTCTCCATGTAAAGGAAATCAAGAACAATATTCATTACCTGCAAGTAAAAATCTACACAGTAAAATACCAATTACCAATTCCTCATAAATGTTGCTTCAGAACTAAATAACAGATGCGATTCAATCGTTCTGTGTTGTTTCTTTTCAATCACACCTCAAATTGCAGCCAAGCAGAGAAAGCGATCCCTGACTATTGGTTGGTTATCTCGCCGGAGGTCGGATTGGGTAGAAGGTAGGAGGAAATGACCAATCGAGAAAAAAAAACGTGTTTTCCACCCTCCTCTCGTCATCATCAGCTGACGAGTGTGCAAAGCATTATTTACCATTGCACTGGTTCCTTACACAAATGAAGGATTTTCAACCAAATTGGGAAATGTAGCGCTGCTGCTCCTTGCTCCTCACTCTGCGCCATTGCAGTTTCCAGCTTTCTTTTCAATCAGTCTGATGAAGGGTCTCGACCCGAAACCTCACCTATCCAAAGTTCTCCAGAGATGCTGCCCGACCCGCCGAGTTCTCGCACTTTGTGTCCTTTTGTGTAGCATACCTTTGGTTGCAACCGGCGGTTCTTTGCGCCTGCATCTCCAGGCCGGCGAAATGTGTAAGAAGGAACAACAGTCGATGCTGGTTTACATCGAAGATAGACACAACACGTTGGAGGAACCCAGCGGGACAGGCAGCATCTCGGGAGAGAAGGAATGGGTGGTTCTGAATAAGTGTCATCTGTGCATTTTCACCAGAGATGCTGCCCAAAGATTATAGAGGAGCTCCTCTATAATCTTTGATGCTGCCTGTAGCGCTGGGTGACTCCAACACTGTGGCTGCATCTCCATGCATTGTTGCACTTGGACCCCGGGAGAAGGGGAGCGGGAGGGGACGCGCGCGGCAGGTGGGCGTGGCTCAGATCAGGCGTCGTGCTCCGGCAACCAGCGACGTCGTGATGACGACGTAGACACGTAACGTGCCCCCTCCCCCCGCGCCGCCCCGCCCGCGGGAAAACGTCAGCTGCGTTAAGATGGCGGCGGTGCGGTTGTTCCGGAAAGAGTAACGGTCGACCGCAGAGTCAGTCAGGCCGGCCGGCTCGCTCGCTCGCTCGCCCCTGGGTGACGGAGAGAGGAAGACAGACAGGAGCCGGTAGCAGTAGAAGCCGCGGCGGCGGTGCTGGCCCGCCCGCCCGCCAGCCACACAGCCCAGTGACACTCGCCGTGGAGCCTGCCTGCCAGCCAGCGGGACGCGAGGATGTGTTGCTGCGTGTGCACGGGTGGCTGAGAGCTCGCTGCGGGTGTGGGAAGGATGAACCAAGAGGTAAGTGAGTGACAGGGAGAGCTGGTGCGCAGGACGTGTGTGTGTGTGTGAGGGTAGGAGGATGGAAGGAAGGGGTTGACAGCCCGGAGAGCTGCTACAGGTGAGCCGGCCGATGTTGTGTCAGCTTGAGCTGTTGCCTCCCGGAGCTGGGCGGGGGAGACGAGGGCCGCCGGCGCAGCGCACGGCTGGGTGGGTGGACGGACGGACGGACGGACGGACAGGTAGGCGGGTGGAGAGTTTGCCAGCTGCTCCCGCATTGTCTGCAGCCGCGGGCCACGCCCAGCACTTTCCCCCGCCCAAGATACCTGCAGTGTGGGCGCACAGACAACTGCCACCCCTGCCCGTAATCTCGGCCACTGGGCGCACCTGGACTCTGCGGACATCTCTCTCTCTGTCCACTCTGATCGCCGTGGCGACCACAGGCTGTCAACATTATTCGCGACTGAGTGGATCTACCGCTTTGCAATTCTGTGAATTTGGGATCTTCAGAATTGATCTGACATATCGACCTCGCGTTGTGCTACCTTTCATTAACCCTCAAAAGCAAAGATCTTCTGCTCGAAAGATCATAGGGAGAACCCTTCATGACGGCTTCCTCTTTCAACCTTTCCCACAATTCCTTGACACGACCAAAACTCTAAAATCGCTCAGTCTGATGAAGGGTCCCGACCCGAAACGTCGCCTATCCATGGTGATTTACTCCAACACATTGGTATTTTTCCCTCAAATCTATTTTGAAAACAAGCAGCGACTTAGCCTCTGTGCCTTTCAGCATTCAACACTTTGAAGAAGTTCCTCCTTAATATTGCTCCCAAATGGCGCACTCTTACCCCTAGTTCAAGTTACCCCTAGTTCAACCTTATCCCCCTTTTTTTCTTTTGTTTTGCACTGAGTAGGAGCAGCTTTTAATCTCATTGTACATGTGTATAGTGACAATAAAAGGCATTTCTGATTCTTCTGATTCTGAAGTTTCTCTAACTGGATTCACCCTGTTGAGTGATGGCCGAGATGGCCTGTTTCCGTGCTGTAATTGTTATATGGAGTCCCCTCAGAATTTAATATCTTTCAATGTGATCACTCATTTCACAAACTTTAAAGGTGCAGCATTTAATTTACTGTATGATGGACCTAACATGCCAGGAATTAGTCTAGTAATGTTTTGCTGCATTCCCTCTATAGCAAATATATATTTTAAATAAGGAAATAAATGGTTTGCTGCACTCCAGGTGAGGTCCTCCAATTATACTAAGATATCTTTACTATGGTACTGAATCTTCCAGTATATAAATCACAGTGAATATGTAAAGTTATATTTTGTTCTCTAGGTTCATTCATTGCTAGAAGTTATGTAAGAGTTTAGGATGAATCTCTCTGGCACTTTGTGAGTTCCAGCTTTTCAAGCTGGGGGCTTACTTATTACTTCTGTTTGTTTATTCAATCTCCTATGTTAACTCCTTCTCCTGCTCCCAAATACATGTGCTCAACCACATCCTGTGTGGGCTGTTATCAAGATTCTTAAACATCCATATAGCCAAATGTTTCCCCACTCTTCTATTCTACCAAATATTTTCAACAAAATCCAGTAGATTGGTCAACATGAATTGTTGTTGATTCTGATCAATGATTGTTTTCTAAAATTATTGATAGCAGCTTTTATTTATAAATCATAGGATTTTTCCAGCTACCCATTGTCAGAACAACGTTGTTTTTCAGTGTATTACAGTCATCAGCCTTTCATACTTTGCTTTCTTTGTAATTTAGATGTTTGTACCATGACCTTCATTACCAGGCTAATAAACAACTTGTACCGGTGTTCTCTGCCCCCTACTGTTGCTTATCTCCATCCAAGCAGATTCTAATTCTGTACATCATTTGCTGACCCAAGGTAAATTCTAATAATTGTTTGGATATTGCCACCTTGGCAACTCAGTGGCACAGCTAGTAGAGCCTCTGTCTCACAGCACCAGAGACCTAAGTTTGATCTTGACCTTGAGTGCTGCCTGTGTGAAGTTAATACATTTGCTCATTCTCCCTTTGATCACGTACATTTCTTTTGGGTGCTCCAGTTTCCGCCCACAACGCTAAAGATTTCAAGGGGGTTTGTCGGTTAATTGGCCTCTATAAATTTACTGTATATGACAGAATATGAAAGCGGATGCAAAAATGGGATACATAGTGACAATAGCATGATCAGTAGTTAGCATGGATGTGCTGATGGGCCTGTTTCCATGTTGTATCACTAAACATCTATTTTCATTTTGAATATCCTTCCTAAATATCAAGCATCCTGGAACATTTAATTTCCAGCATTGGTCATCTTCTAACCACTCTTATTTGTAGCAATTATGTCAAACCATTCATATCTTTAACTTGTCCAGCTTGGATTAAGGTGACTATACTAAGGTTTCCGCAAGGCATTAGATAATTTATTGGTATGAATAGAAGATTGGCTGGCAAACGAAAAAGAGTAGGCATAAATAAGCCTTTTACTTAGCAAGATGTAACAAATGGTGTGCCACAGGGATTAGATTCTAGATTTCTATATCAGTATGTTCAGAAAATGGGTGAAGTAACCAAACTCATAGTTGTGAAATTTGCTGATGACACAATTATAAGCAGAAAGTAAGTTGTGAGGAGATGTAAGGAAACTACAAAGGTCCTTGGGTTGTGTGAATTAATCTGGCAAATAGAGTATGTAAGGAAATGTGAAATTGTCCATTAAGGCAGGAAAAAAAATCACGTTTTGTCAATTATGATAAATTGAAGAGCTCTGACTGTTAGTCTGAAGTCTGAAGAAGGGTCTCGACCCGAAACGTCGCCTATCTCCTTCGCTCCTTAGATGCTGCTGCACCCGCTGAGTTTCTCCAGCTTTTTGTGTAACCCTCTGACTGTTACCTACTTTGATACCACTTTTATAATGCAGTACGCAGTAATCCTAATGCTGGAAAGTCAACCGGTTAGGCTCCATTTTTGATGGAGAAACTCAGTTTACGTTTTAGGTAACTGACCCTTCATCAATTTACCGTTGCTCTCCCCACAGACATTCCCCGAGTTGCTGGTGAATTTATAACACTTTTAATTTATATTCCCAGCACCTGCTTTTTATTTTAGGATTTTTAAGTATCGTATTCGTTCCTTATTTTAACAAAGGTATTGAAGCTGTTTGAAGAAATCCATAGTAGATCAAATGGTTAAGCTTGGAAAGCTGAAATAAAACCAGAAAATACGTTGGGTATTTAGTAGCTTGGGCATCAACTTTGGGGAGAAAAAGTTAACATTTCAAGTTGAGCCTTTATTGGAATAAAACCTTTAACTAGTGAAATTCTATTTTAGAATATTTTTATGTTCTGTTGTGGGGAAATGAAAATGCTCACTAAATGTCATTGTTTAACAGGCATCATTTTGATTATACCATTTTTATGTTGGTCTAGATCAGTAATCATTTTTGTATTTGTCTATTGACACCATTTTCTTGGTATTTAATGAATCATTTTGATCTTAAAATGTTTAGGACTATAATGGATGCTTTCATGATCAGAGTTTGTTGGGATGAAATAGTAACCTTCAATTACAAATAAATGAATGTACAATTACTATAATAAGTTTACATAAGAAACAAGCAGTAGGCCAGTTAATCTTTGCGCATGTATTGCCATTCAATGGAGGTTTTGAATCAATCTTTTAGTCTTGGTATCAATAGCACATTGCTGCTCTGTCTCTGGAACACTTGACTTTTTTGAATTGAATGTCTGTCTATTCTCCACTTTAATTCAGTGGCTCTTCCTCCTCTGCTGTCAGGTAAAGAATCTCAATTTTCCTTGAAGAAGCACCTCTTTAGTCTGGAACTATAGCGTCGAGTTTGAGATAGAATCACTGAAAATAACTTCTGAACAATCGCCCAGTCCATTGCCCCCGGAATCCCAAAATTGTATATGCTCAGTTCCTATTTTTCTTTTTACTCAAGTGACAAGGTGCACTCTTCGTTCAATAACTCCTTCATCCAAAAAAACATTCAATTTTCCTTTCAAAGTATTTGATACAAGCATGTCCTCCTTTTGTGTCAATAGCTCCTTTGTAAAGTTTATATTGTGTTTTCGTTTTGATAATTACCTTCCTCTGTTTCTTGTTTGACACATTCAATAAATAATTCTGGTAAATTCTGATATCATGGCAGATATTGCAGATTGAGAGAATTTGTCTTAAAATTTGGCAAGTTGGGAGGCCATGAGTAGAATTAGGTCATTCAGCCCATTAAGTCTACTACGCCATTCAATCATGGGTGATCCATTTCTCCCTCCTAATCCCATTCTCCTACCCTCTCCCAATATGCTCTGACACCTGTACTAATCAAGAATCTATCTCTGTCTTAAAAATATCCACTGACTTGGCCTCCTCAGCCTTTTGTGGCAAATAATTCCACAGATTCACCACCCTCTGACCAAATAAATTTATCCTCATCTCCTTCTGAAAAAAACATCCTATAATGCTGAGGCTATGACCTCTAGTCCTAGATCCACTAGTGGAAATATCCTCTCCACATCCACTCTAAGCCTTTCACTATTCTGTATGTTTCAATGAGGTCCCCCCTCATTGTTCTAAACTCCAGCAAATACAGGGCCAGTGCCAACAAACGCTCATCATTAGTTAACCTATTAATTCCTGGGATCATTCTTGTAAACCTCCTCTGGACCCTCTCCAGAACCAGCACATCCTTCCACAGATAGGGTGCCCAAAGGGAGAAAGGTATGTTTAAAACAAAAATTGAATAGGAGATGTGGTTTAAATAGATTAATGCTTTAAAGCTTTAATATCAATAGATAGGTAAATATTGTGGGAGATCCAAATAAGGAAAGTGGTAGGACTGGAGAAACGTGCAATGATGCCATGAAGAATTTTGCTATTCTGAAGATCAGTGAATGTTACTTGCTCAGTATTAGATAGTCATAATGTTCAATCTCAGCTTAGAATTGTAGCCAGTCTCACACGAGGCTGCTAAACAAGATAGGAGCCCATGGTATTAGAAGCAAATACAGCATGGATAGAGGATTGGCTGAATGTCAGAAGGCAAAGAATGGGAATAAAGGAGGCCTTATCTGGATGGCTGCCGGTAGCGAATGGTGTTACACAGGGCTGGGTGTTGTGTCTGCTGCTTTTCATGTTTTTGGTTAATGACTTGGATGATAGAATTGATGGCTTTGTGGCCAAGTTTGTGATGAAAACAGGTGGAGGGGCAGGGGAGTCTTCAGAAGGACTTCGACAAGTTAGAGTGGGCAAAGAAGTGGCAGATGGAATACCAGCGTAGCACATTATATGGTCATGCACTTTGGTGGAAGGAATCAAGGTGTATACTATTTTCTAAATGGAGAGAGGATTCAGAAATTGGAGGTGCAAAGGGGCTTGGGGGAGCTGGCACACTGATTCCCAAAAAGTTAATTTGCAGGTTGAGTCTGAGTTAAGGAAGGCACTTGCAATGCTTGCATTCATTTCAATGGGACTAGAATTTAACAACAAGGCCGTAATGCTGATGCTTTATAAGGTGCTGGCGAGGCCACATTTGGAATACTGTGAGCTGTTTTGGGCTTCGTATCTGAGGAAGGATATGCTGGCATTTGTGTTGGTCCAGAGGAGGTTAACTAGAATGATCCCGTGGATGACTGTAGACAAAAAAGCTGGAGAAACTCAGCGGGTGAGGCAGTATCTATGGAGCGAAGGAATGGAAACATTTTCGTGACCCTTCTTCAGGCTGATGTGGGGGAGGGGAAGGAGAAAGCAAGGGCTACCTGAAATTGGAGAAGTCGATGTTCATACTGCTGGGGTGTAAACTACCCAAGTGAAATATGAGGTGCTGTTCCTCCAATTTGCAGTGGGACTCACTCTGGCCATGGAGGAGACCCAGGACAGAAAGATCGGATTCGGAATGGGAGGGGGAGTTGAAGTGCTGAGTCACTGGGAGATTAGGTTGGTTATTGCGAACTGAGCTAAGGTGGTGGGTGTAACAATCGCCAAGCCTGTGCTTGGTGTCACCGATGTAGAGCAGATGCAATAGATGAGGTTGGAGGAGGTGCAGGTGAGCCTCTGCCTCACCTGGAAAGACTGCTTGGGCCTGTGGATGGAGTCAAGGGGGGGAGGTAGAGCGACAAGTGTAGCATTTCCTGCAGTTGCCAGGGAAAGTACCGGGGAGGGGATGGTTTGGGTGGGAAGGGACAAATTGACCAGGGAGTTACGGAGCGAATGGTTTCTGGGGAAAGCAGGAAGGGGGAGGAGATGGGAAGATGTGGCCAGTGGTGGGATCCCGTTGGAGGTGGTGGAAATGTCGGAGGATTGTTTGTTGTATGTGATGGCTGGTAGCGTGGAAGGTAAGGACAAGGGGGACTCTGTCCTTGTTATGAGTGGGGGGGGGGGGGGGGGGGATGTGGAGTGAGGGCAGAGCTACGGGATATAGAGGAGACCCTGGTGAGAGCCTCATCTATAGTAGAAGAGGCGAATCCCCGTTCCTATAGAATGAGGACCCCCCCGATGCCCTGGTTTGGAACACCTCATCCTGGGTGCAGATGTAGCGTAGACGGAGGAATTGGGATAGGGGATGTCCTTACAGGAAGCAGGGTGTGAAGAAGTGTAGTCCAGATAGCCATGGGAGTCAGTCGGATGGTAGAAGATACTGGTCAGTAGTCTGTTAGCTGTGATGGAGATGTTGAGGTCCAGAAATGGTAGGAAGATGTGGGAAATGGTCCAGGTGAATTTGAGTGCCGGATGGCAGTTGGTGAAATGGATGAAGTCAGTGAGTTCTGCATGGGTGCAGGAGGTAGCACCAATGCAGCCAGTGAGTTCTGCATAGGATTGGGTTAATGTATGTGCTTTTGATGGCCTTGGTACTCTTGTCGCTGGATTTAGAAGGATGAGGGTATATCTCATTGAAACCTACTGGAAAATGAAATGCCTAGATAGTTGATGTGTAAAGAATATCTCCAGAAATGGGAGAGTCCAGAACCAGAGGGCAGAGCCTTGGAATATTAGGGCATGCATTTAGAATGGAGATGAGAAATTTATTTAATTGGAGAGTGGTGAATCTGTGGAATAAATTGCCACAGATGGCAGTGGAGGTTAAGACATTGGCTATTTTAAAGCTGGGATTAATCATTTTTTGATTAGCAATGGTGCCAATGGTTACATGGAGAAGGCAGGAAAATTGGGTTGAAATGAATAATCAATCAGCTGTGATCGAATAGCGGTGTAGACTGCATGGGCTGAAAGGCCTATTTCTGCTCCCATGTTTTATGCTCTTGGAATATTATTATTTGGATGCTGGTAGGATGGTGGTGATGGAAATTACTCGTGTGCAATGTTGATATTCGTTTATTGTCGAGTTTAAATAGATGTAGTGGAAAAAACGTTTTGTATCCTGGCAAATCATAGATGAGTACAACAGTTAGTGCAAAGGGGAATGGAATCGGGAGTTAAAAGTATAATTTTTCAGCTACAGGGAAAGGAGGATATGGAGTCATAAACCCATCTATATTGCAGCAGATGCCCTAGATTTTCATGTCACTTGCAAAGCAGTCGTCTGTACCACTGACCTTGAGCAATGTCTTCAAAAAATCTCATGGACTCCTTATAAAGTGAGCTTCCCCTTTTCTCCAAGGGATCTCCATCAACAGCTGTGATGTCATCAAGTTGGCTCGGCAACCAGTCATTTTAATAGCAATATATTGCTATTATGTTGGTCAGGTCGGGAGGAGTTCCCCCCCGCTACGGGTACCATGTAATCCTGTGCTACCTACTCCATGGGCGGATATTCGGCAACTAAACCGTCTCTCCCACCTGGTTTCCCAGGTGAGGAGGGGGCTGTGGACCCCCAGCAGGGCAAAAACAAGACCCGTCAAAGGGCGGATGAGCTTCAAGCGAGCCAACGGCCATCCGCACTTCAGTAGAAGTTGCGATCACTGTCGTTACATAGCATTGTAAGGAATGATGGTAAAGTGCACACGCACCCAAATCTCATACTTCCAGCAGCGGAAGTCCGCAGGAACTGGAGGACAGATGTGTGGTGCGTCCGTCACCATTCCTGTTGGAAACCAGCACCACCTTGTCGCTAATGTTTTATATGGTGATGATGAACAAATATTGCCACAAGTATATAGATGGGTGCTAGAATCTGTGCAATATGAGGTGGTGGAAATAAAGAAAGTGATTGATGTAGAATTTGTGTAAATGGGTGGTTGATGGTCAGTACACGTTTGGTGAGCCAAAAGGGTGTATTTTATGCTGTTCACTGATTCTGTTGCACAGTGCTGAGAGTCCTCCTAGGCGAGGGGATATGGTTCATTTTTTATTATTTTAAAAATGAGTATTTTAATATAGGTGCTTATTTAATATTTGCTTTGTAACCCTTAATTTGAATGTTAATAATAGCAACTTGTAAAACTTGGATAGGAGATGGGTTTCTGTTTGGTTTCCTGTGGTTGAGGAAGTCTATAGTGCACTCCTTTATGTCTCTCAATGGCTTCCTGCACATCTTCTAATGTTTGTCCTCCAAGGCAAGTAAGGATGGTAGGCTTTGCAGTGATTTCAGCAATGTTTATTCCCATCATTTTTTATCAAAACATTTAGATGCCGAGTAAAAAAAGGACATAAATTTATGACCAAGTAATTAAAAATCATTATGCTATGAGAATGCAGGGTGACTTGGACAGGTTGGGTGAGTGGGCAGATGCATGGCAGATGCAGTTTAATGTGGATAAATGTGAGGTTATCCACTTTGGTAGCAAAAACAGGAAGGCAGATGACTATCTAAATGTTGTTAGGTTGGGAAAAGGGGAACACAACAGGATCTGGGGGGTCCTTGTTCATCAGTCAATGAAAGTAAGCATGCAGGTGCAGCAGGCAGTGAAGAAAGCAAATGGCATGTTGGCCTTTATGACAAGAGGAGTTGATGTAGGAACAAAGAGGTCCTTCTGCAGTTGGACAGGGCCCTAGTGAGACTACACCTGGAGTGTTGTGTGCTGTTTTGGTCCCCTAATTTGAGGAAGGACATTCTTGCTATGGAGGGAATGCAACGTTGGTTTATAAGGTTAATTCCTGGGATGGCGGGACTGTCATATGCTGAGAGAATGGAGCGGCTGGGCTTGTATACTCTGGAGTTTAGAAGGATGAGAGGGGATCGTATTGAAAAATATAAGATTACTAAACTAAGTGGGACCCGTTGGGTCCCAGCATCACACAGGAGGGCTGGTCCCCCAACGCAATATTCCACCTCTCCACCAATTCTAATATTGGTGGCCAGGGGTGGGGGGGGGGGGGGGGCTGGCTTTCTGGAGCGCCAGTATGGGTGTTGCGGGCTGAAGGGACTGGCTTCCAGAGGGCTAGTATGGACATTGTGGGCTGAATGGATTCTTAGGCTGTCGGCTCAAGCCTGTTGTGCTGGCAGCTCACTCACGGCTGGTGGGCTGGCTGTTGACTCGCGACTTTTCCTTGAAATTCCATTTCAAGCAGGGTGCAAGGCCAATAAAGACAGCGAGTCGTGACCTCTCCCTCCTCCATCTTGCAGAGTATGAGCCACACCTACACTTCTGTGTTTTATAGTCCCTCCCCACATCCCACCAGAAGGAGTAAGGCCTTCATGGTGTGATTGACATGACAGAGAATTTCAACATTTTTTAAACACTAATAGCTTTTTTATTTTTCATCGATGGGAAAAATCCTCGGCACCCGAAGGGCGGAGGGGGACTCTGAGTAAGATGTCCAAAAATCACAGCTGTACGTGGTAGCGTTTTATTCTAAAATCAATATAAAGCGCAAACAGGAAGTGGTCAAGATTAGACTTTAATTAGGCAACTTTAATTAGGCAACACACCTTTAGCATTTCCAAACCATGGGCAATACAGCTTTAGCATTCCCAAACCAAAGGCAACACAGCTTTAGCATTTCCAAACCATATTTTCAAACCACATCAAGGGCACTGACAGGTCAGTAAAAACACTCAGTTTAGTAAACATGTGTTCCGTGTTATTCACAGCTCAGACTGAGAGACTTGACCCTCTCTCTCCCTCAACTTGCGGAGACTGACCGAGGCACTCAACGCTCCTGGGTTTTATAGTGCCTTCTGGAAGGGGCATGGCCATCAGGAGAGAGAATCTCAACATTTTTTAAACACTAACTCTTTTATTTTTCATCAATGGGAAAAATCCACGTCCTGCACAACGGAGGGGGACTGAGTAAGATGGCCAAAAATCACTGCCGTAAGTGGCAGCGTTTTTTCTAAAATCAATATACAGAACAGGAAGTGGTCAAGATTGGACTTTTAGTAATATAGATTAAGGGTTTGGACACGCTAGAGGCAGGAAACATGTTCCTGATGTTGGGGGGGAGTCCAGAACCAGGGGCCACAGTTTAAGAATAACGGGTAAGCCGTTTAGAACTGAGACGAGGAAACACTTTTTCACACAGTTGTGGGTCTGTGGAATTCACTGCCTCGGAGGGCGGTGGAGGCTAGTTCTCTGGATACTTTCAAGAGAGCTAGATTGGGCTCCTAAAGATAGCAGAGTCCGGGGATATGGGGAAAGGCAGGAACAAGTACTAATTGGGGATGGTCAGCCATGATCACATTGAATGGCAGTGCTGGCTCGAACAGCCGAATGGCCTCCTCCTGCGCCTATTGTCTATTACTTTGTCTTGGCAAGGTGCTATTTATAAAATTTACTATAATTTGAACTAATCCATGAACACGCAAGTGACTGCTTGGATTTTCTTTGTAGACTAATTTATTTTTGCACCGCAATTTGTAGCATTTCTTTTCAAACACAATTTGTAACATGTGCTGTTATTAGAGATACTTCATATTAGGCTCTGTATGAAGTGTAATCACAGATTGTTTTGTCAAAATACTTTGCTCCACTTGTTTTACTTTGAATCACTTGCAGTTTTGTTTTAAAGTAGAAATACTCCTCCCTTGCAGAAGAGCATATTCTCCACTGTTTTGGACCCATTGTAATGAAATCAAGACCATGCCATGTGTAGCTAATGTGATAGCTACAGAATGTGAAAATAAATTAGGCTTGATAACTTCCACTCCACAGTGAGTTATGTCAGGGCCCTCAAAGACAATCCCAGTGTTCAAGTGCTACGGAGCAGTCTGATGTTCCCTCATTGACCTCATAAACCACCTCAACCTACAAAATCAAAGTGGAAGTAAATCATCCTCAATCAAAAGGGTCCATGTCAGAGACGGTGGATGTTTGGCATTTTACAAATTTTTAATGGTTTCTTGAGCTGTGTACAATTTGTTTCAAACGTCATGACAAATTGTTTGCTGCTACAAACCGCACATTTTATTTAAAAAAAAATATGTGTATGTATTTATGTGTGTGTATGTGTGTGTGTGTATATGTGTGTGTATATATGTGTGTGTATGTATATAGTATAGATTATATATTATATATATATTTTTTCAAAACTTCTATTGAAATATATTTAGCTTTGTGCCATTTCAGTCTTGTTTCCTGGAAATCTATGGATACAATTCACTGGAGTTTAGAAGGATGAGAAGGGATCTTATAGAAACACATAAAATTCTTAAGGGATTGGACAGGCTAGATGCAGGAAAATATGTTCCGCATGTTGGGGGAGTGTAGAACCAGGGGTCACTAATTAAAAATAAGGGGTAGGCCATTTGCAACGCCTGGCGCGGCCTGAATGGCCGCGGGACTTATTTACCATCGCCCGCCGGGGCTTTGACTGACATCAGGAAAAGAATGGGCAGTGCAGGGGGAGGTAAGACTTTGCCTTCCATTCCATGAGGAGGAGATTCACTGTGATGGATGTTTGTGTCAATTGTGTTGTATCTTGGTTCTTTTCTTGTTTGTATGACTGCAGAAACTAAATTTCGTTTGAACCTCAATGAGGTTCAAATGACAATAAATGGTATTGTATTGTTGTATTGTATTTAGGACTGAGATGAAGAATTTGTTTTCACTCATTTGTGAATCTGGAATTATCTGTCATAGAAGGCAGTGGAGGCCAATTCACTGGCCGTTTTCAAGAGAGTTAGATTTATACCTAGATCACCTATCCAGTGCCCTCCATAATGTTTGGGACAAAGACCCTTCATTTATTTATTTGCCCTGGTACTCCACGATTTGAGATTTGTAATAGAAAAAAATCACATGTGATTAAAGTGCACATTGTCAGATTTTATATTTGGGACACAGCAATGACATGTAAATGAAAGTAGTTATGTTTAGTATTTTGTTGCATATCCATTGCATGCATTGACTGCATGAAGTCTGATTCGTGGACATCCCCAGTTGCTGGGTGTCTTCTCTGGTGATGCCCTGCCAGGCCTGTATTGCAGCAATCTTTAACTTTTGCTTGTTTTAGGGAGCTAGTCCCCTTCATTTTATTTTCAGCCTATCAAAGGCATGCTCAATTGGGTTCAAATCGGGTGATTGACTTGGCCACTCAAGAATTAATCATTTTTTAGCTTTGAAAAACTCCTTTGTTGCTTTAGCAGTATGTTTTGGATCATTGTCTTAGTGTAGAATGAACTGCCGGCCAATTAGTTTTGAGGCATTTGTTTGAACTTGAGCAGATAGGATGTGTCTATACACTTCAGGATTCGTTATGCTACTAGCATCTACTATGCAGTTGTATCATCAATGACGAAAAACAAGGCAGTGCCTTCAGGAGCCATACATGCCCAGGCCATAACACCCCCACCACCATGTTTCACAGATGAGGTGGTATGCTTTGGATCTTGGACAGTTCCTTCTTTTCACCTATACTTTGCTGTTGCCATCATTCTGATATGTTAATCTTTGTCTCATCTGTCCACAAGGCCTTTTTCTAGAACTGTGGTTGCTCTTTTAAGTACTTCTTGGCAAACTGTAACCTGGTGATCCTATTTTGCGGCTAACCAGTGGTTTGCATCTTGCAGTGTCGCCTATGTATTTCTGTTCATGAAGTCTTCTGCAGACAGTGGTCATTGACACCTGACTCCCGAAGAGTGTTTCTGATCTGTCGGGCAGGTGTTTGGGGATTTTTCTTTATTATAGAGAGAATTCTTCTGTCATCTGTGGAGGTCTTCCTTGGCCTGCCAGTCCCTTTGCGATTAATAAGCTCACCAGTGCTCTTTTCTTAATTATGTTCCAAATAGTTGATTTTGGTAAACCTAAGGTTTGGCTGATGTCTTAAACAGTTTTATTAGTGTTTCTCAGTCTCTTGTTCATAACCAGCAATAAAAGTTTCCAAAGGTGATGGAAAGACTGGAGGAAAGACTAGGTGCTGAGAGTTCTCTTATACCTGCATTAAGGAGGCAATTAAACACACCTGAGCAATTACAGACATCTGTGAAGCCATATGTCCCAAACATTTTGGTGCCCTGAAATGGGGGGACAATGTATAAACACTGCTGTAATTTCTACATGGTGAAACCAAAATGTATAAAAATGGCCTTTATTAAAATCTGACAATGTGCACTTTAACCAGATGTGATTTTTTTTCAATTTCAAATCTCAAATTGTGGAGTACAGAGGCAAATAAATAAATGATGGGTTTTTCTCCCAACATTATAGAGGGCACCGTAGCTCTTGGGGCTAACGGAATCGAGGGATATGGGGAAAAAGTAGGAACGGGGCACTGATTTTAGATGATCAGCCATGATCAAATAGAATGACGATGCTGGCTCAAAGGATTGAATGGCCTCTTACTGCACCTATTTTCTATGTTTACACGGGAACAGCAGCATCACGTTTTTTGCATTACCGACTATGACTACAATTCAAAAACATTTCAGTGTACTTCAAGGTAACGTGATAAAAAGTTGCAGAGCTTTATTTAGGAAGTTAATTCTTGACAGCTGAACACAAGAGTTGGCTGTTTCAAACTTTTTTTGTGTATTAACTAACATCTGCAGTCCTTTGTTTCTACATTTGTGTGTTTCGAAGAGTGTTATCAACATCTAGCTGTGTGAGATGTTGATGCAGAACTATCACCTGTTCCCTTTTTGCTCTCTTTTTTAGCTTTCTCCTTAGTTCCCAAAACTCCTCCAGGGATACACTTGATCCTAGCTGCTTATACCTGCCCCATGCCTCCTCCTTACTTTGGTGCAGAGCTTCAATTGCCCTCCTTGAGCTCACCTGCCTTGCCCTTGACTTTTAACAGGAACATGCATGTCCTGGACTCTTGTTAGCACACTTTTAAAAACATCCCACTTTCCTGACATCCCTTTTCCTTCAAATAACCTGTTCCAATCAACTTGAGCTGGAGTAAAGTCAGCGGGTTAGGTAGCATCTCTGGAGAGAAGGAATGGGTGACGTTTCAGGTCGAGACCCTACTTCAGACTAATTTAAACCAGCATTGCAGTTCTTTCCTACACAATGTGAGCGAGTTCCTGTTTTATAATCTGGACGTTGACCCTGTCTCAATTTAGAATTTTAACTCTTGGGGCCCACCCTGTCTCTATCCATAACTACCTTAAACCTAATAGAACAGTCTCAAAAGGCTCATTTACGAACACTTCATCCACTTGCCTATCCCAAATTCCCAACAATAGGTCAAACGTTGCCCTCTCCCATGAGCGACCATCTACATTTTGCCAGAGGATACTCTCCAGAAAACATCTGACAAATTCTGCCCTGTGTAATCCTTTTGCACTGTGATATTCCTGGTCAATATTGGGAAAGTTGAAATGCCCAACTACATCAACCTTATTAGACATATAGCTGCCTGCAATCTCTGCAATCTGCCTGCAATCCACAGTAGCTTGTGGTTTAATCAGTCCCTCAATAAATTCCTTCATGATCTCAACTGCTCTAATTTAGTAAATAGCCTGAGATGAATTGCCTTTTGCTGGTGGCAAATTCCACAGCTTTTGCACATTGGTGTGCAGAAAATAGAGATGAGCTAGAGGTTAGAAGCTCCTGAGTGACATTACATGAGTTCCTTTTGATTTAAGGCAGTAGATTTGGATTACTCAAAGCCAGTGAAATGCATACATGGAGAAAGGAGATAGGGCAGCATTATTGGTTTGTATTTCTAATAATTCAATTTTTGTAAATGTAGGGCTTGGCTGAAATTTCAACATGGGCAATTGATGCTGCATGAGAATCGGGGAAATATATATGACATAAATGCATGGTATCAGCAGCTGACTAATTCTGTAGAGTGGTTTACAATTCGAGCATTTGAGTCATTTTTAGCTCATGTATACTGATATTTGGCCAAGATTGTATTGCTTGAAGCTCTGAACAGGTTCCAACATGTATAATCGGCATGGAAAAAATGTGAGATGAAACGTGGCATGTGTAGTGAGAATTGACGACTTCTGATTGTTGTTGTAATTTAAACTGATTTGAGACCAAATATCTATCGGTATAAATTTCCATGCATTGTTTAGAAAATAATTTTCAGCACTGTAGTTTGTAATTTGGAGGTTAATGCAGTTATGGTTGCTGTTTAGTATTTGATATTTAAAATGTCCATTTAAACAGTCGCGCTAAATCCAGAATTTGTAAATCGGTGAAAATGGTAGGACAACTATGAAATTCTTCAATGCAACCTCATTTGTCTTCGGCAATGTAAAATGAAAGCAGAGTTTAATGTTGGTTCAAAATATCTGAATAGACAATAGGTGCAGGAGTAGGCAATTTGGCCCTTCGAGCCAGCACCGCCATTCATTGTGATCATGGCTGATCATCCCCAATCAGTACCCTGTTCCTGCCTTCTCCCCATATTTTTAAGAGCCCTATCTAGCTCTCTCTTGAAATAATCCAGCGAACCTGCCTCCACCACCCTCTGAATTCTACAGACTCGCCACTCTCTGTGAGAAAAAGTGTTTCCTCGTCTCCGTTCTAAATGGCTTACTACTTATTCTTAAACTGTGGTCCCTGGTTCTGGACTCCCCCAACATTGGGAACATGTTTCCTGCCTCTAGCGTGTCCAAACCCTTAACAATCTTACATGTGTCA
This sequence comes from Raja brachyura, assembly GCA_963514005.1. The sequence goes on from OY740782.1 coordinate 92,198,358, forward strand.
ATGATATACCCTCTCGTCCTTCTAAACCCCAGAGTGTCCAAGCCCAGCTGCTCCATTCTCTCAGCATATGACAGTCCCACCATTCCCGGGAATTAACCTTGTAAACCTAGGCTGCACTCCCTCAATAGCAAGAATATCCTTCCTCAAATTAGGGGACCAAAACTGCACACAATACTCCCGGTGTGGTCTCACTAGGGCTCTGTACAACTGCAGAAGGGACCTCTTTGCTCCTATGTTCGATTCCTCTTGCTATAGAGGCCAACAAGCCATTCGCTTTCTTCACTGCCTGCTGAACCTGCATGCTTACTTTCATAGACGGATGTACAAGGACCCCCAGAACCCATTGTACTTCCCCTTTTCCCAACTTGATGCGATTTAGATATTAATCTGTCTTGTTTTTGCTACTAAAGTGGATAACCTCACATTTATCCGCATTAAACTTCATCTGACATGCATCTGCCCACTCCCCCAACCTGTCCAAGTCACCCTGCATTCTCATAGCATCCTCCTCACAGTTCGCACTGCCACCCAGCTTTGTGTCATCTGCAAATTTGCTAATGTTACATTGAATCCCTTCATCCAAATCATTAATGTATATTGTAAATAGTTCCGGTCCCAGCACCGAGCCTTGCAATACCCCACTTGTCACTGCCAGCCATTTTCAAAGGGACCCGTTAATCCCTACTCTTTGTTTCCTGTCTGCCAACCACTTCTCTATCCATGTCAGCACTCTACCCCCAATACCATATGCCCTAATTTTGCCCACTAATCTCCAATGTGGGACCTGATCAAATGCTTTCTGAAAGTCCAGGTACACGTCATCCACTGGCTCTCCCTTGTCCATTTTCCTAGTTACATCTTCAAAAAATTCCAGAAGATTAGTCAACCATGATTTCCCCTTCGTAAATCCATGATGATCCGGACAGATCCTGTTACTGATATCCAAATGTTCGGCTATCTCATCTTTTATAATTCACTCCAGCATCTTCCCCGCCACCAATGTCAGGCTAACTGGTCTATAATTCCCTGTTTTCTCTCTCCAGCCTTTCTTAAAAAGTGGGATAACATTAGCCACCCTCCAATCCACAGGAACTGATCCTGAGTCTATAGAACATTGGAAAATTATCACCAATGCATCCACTTTTTCTAGAGCCACTTCCTTAAGTACCTTGGGATGCAAGTCAAGTCACTTTTATTTATATAGCACATTTAAAAAACAACTCTCATTGGCCAAAGTGCTTTACATTGGTATAAGAATTGTATAACAAACAACAGTGGTTCATAGATTAAATACGAACATCACTACATACATATAGCCCTCGCTCGGAGGACGTTAAGAAAGGCTTGGGAGTAGAGATGAGTTTTTAAGTCTTGACTTAAAGGAATCGATGAAGGGGGCAGTTCTGATTGGAAGAGGGATGCTATTCCACAGTCTAGGAGCTGCAACTGCGAAGACGCGGTCGTCCCTGAGCTTATGCCTAGACTGCGGGATGTTCAGCAACTCCGAGTCGGCCAATCTGAGGGACCTGGAGGTGGTGAGGTGGGTGAGCAGACCATCAGGCCCTGGGGATTGATCAGCCTTCAGTCCCATCAGTCTATCCAACACAATTTCCTGCCTAATGTGGATTTCCTTCAGTTCCTACGTCACCCCAGATCCTCTGGCCACTACTATATCAGGAAGATTGTTTGTGTCCTCCGTAGTGAAGATGGATCCAAAGTACCTGTTCAACTCATCTGCCATTTCCTCGTTCCCCATAATAATTTAACCTTTTTCGGTCTTCAAGGGTCCTGAACATCTTTTATCCCTTCTCGAACATTCCTTCCCATTAATTCGAGAATCTTTTGCAATTTTTCCTGTACTCGCTTCCCTTTCAACTCCATATTTATACTCCCAATTTGTCAATAATGAGGGTAGAGAGTGACATGGTAATTGATTGAGGGACTTTAACAAGGCTAACCTCAGCCGAGACCTTCCAAAGTACAGACTTCATGGTACCTATCCCACCAGAGGGGAGAGAACACTTGAGTTCTGTTACACTTCAATCAAGGACGCATATCGCTCTGAACAATAAAAAGGTAGATGAGCGAGGGCATTGAAAACCTACAGTCCTGCTTTGACTGCACTGATTGGAATGTGTTCAGGGAAGCAACCACAGGCCTTGATGAGTATACAGACACTGTAACATCATATGTCACTTTTTGTGAGGACCGTTGCATTCCCACTAGGACCTGGATCTTGTTCAACAACGAACAAGCCATGGTTTAGAGCAGAACTCACAGTTCCACCAGTCTAAACATGAGGCCGACAGGAGCGGGGATGCGGACCACTGCAGGCAGGCCAAATACAAGCTGAGAAGAGGAATCGGCGCTGCCAGGAAAAGTACTCTGAGAAGTTGAGGAGCAGGTTCTCGGCTCGTGACTCGTATTCAGTTTGGAACGGCTTGCAAGAAATCAGCAGTTACAAGAGGAAAGTCCCCTGCTCCTTGGACAACAGTCAGCTGACCGATGACCTGAACGAGTTCTACTGCAGGTTCGATAAACAGAATCTTAACCCTGGTTACCCCCCCCCCCCCCCCCCATCCCCAACCGATACTTCACGCCTACTCATAGCCTGACTCCAGTCTGCAAAGACTGGGCCCTTTCCCACCCACCCCTCCCCAATCACCACTTAACATCCACTTACAGCCTGACTCCAGTCTGCAAAGACTTGGCCATCGTCTACTACCCACCCCCTCCTTTGCTGCCCAACATCACTCTGGTCACTTCTCTATCACTAGCAATAGAAATTGAGGAGGTGGAGAGGCTGTACAGAGGACAGAAAAGCCAGAAATCTCGAGGCTTTTCTGTCTGCCCCACTACCCTCAAGCTCTATGCTGAGTAACTGGCACCGGTCTACAGAGACATTTTCAACTAGTCCCTGCAAACCTGTACTGTCCCTGCCTACTTCAAAGGCTCCACTATTGTCCCTGTACCCAAAAAGACAAGGATTACTAGTCTTAATGACTACAGACCTGTCGCACTGATCTCGGTAGTCATGAAGACCCTTGAAAGACATGCTGGCCAAGCTGAAATATATCACAAACCCTCTGCTGGACCCTCTGCAGTTTGCATACCGGGCCAATAGATCGGTGGATGACATGTCAATCCTAGGCCTGCACTTCATCCTCCAGTAACTAGACCGCCAGGGAACCGATGCGAGGATTTTGTTTGTTGATTTTAGCTCTGCATTCAACACCATTGTGACAGAGCTACTACACTACAAACTCTCCAAGTTGACTGTGCCTGAACTCCTCTGTCAGTGGATCACCAACTTCCTGACAGATAGGAAACATGTGAGGCAGGGAAAGGTCATTTCGGACCCGCAGACCCTCAGCATGGGATCACAGCAAGGCTGCGTACTCTCCTTTACTCTCTCTGCACCTTCTCAGACCCCTTGGTGTAACAGCTCCCCCACTCCTCGCCCCATTCACCATCAACAACACCATAGTCACATCTGTGGAGTCTTTTAAGTTCCTTGGAACCATCATCTCCCAGGACCTGAAATGAGGGGCCACCATCGACTCCGCATTCAAAAAGGCCCAACAGAGGATGCACTTCCTGTTTCAGCTGAGGAAACACAATCTGCCACGGGCAATGATGGCCCAATTCTATACTGCTATTGTAGAGTCTGTCCTCGCTGCATTTATTACCCTGCGGTTTCAGCCGATTGAGCAGGGCCTGGAGAATCCCTATCGACAGGCTGAATCTTGAGATGCTTAAGGAACTGTTCTCTTGGTCACCATATTCACATGTAGGGACCATGTTAGGTGGATGATGGTAAGGATGGCTAGGAACTTGAAGCTGTCTACATCTGTTAATGAATTAATCGCCATGCCTCCTTAGGTCAGCAATCTACACCTTAATGCAAGATTCTCAATCTCTTTCCCGGACTTGGTGTCATTGGCAAACGTAAAGATAAAGTTGATATTGTTATTGGCAATACAGTTATGGGTGAACAAATGTTAGAGTAGGAGATTGAGCACATAACCGTGAGGGGTGCCAGCATTGACCATCAGGAAGCCCAAAAGCCAGTTGCAAAAGGAGGTTTCAAGGCCAAGGGCCATTAATTCCAATGCTTGTTCAGTCGTAAGATTAGACAATAAAAAGCTATTGCTGAATCTGGCGAAACATGCTTTTGTATCTCTGCTGTACAGGAAGGGAAAGACGAGGGATTAGCCAGGGTGAAAATTATCCTTGACTATATTGGCTGGTTTCCCCAAGGCAGTGCGAGGTATAGATGGAGTTGATGATGGTGGTTGATCTCCATGATGGACTGGGGGGCTATGTCCACAGGTCAGATATTTTTGGTGTCATGAACAGAGTTATTTCCAAACCAAGATGTAATGCATCCAGAAAGGATGCTTTCTACGGTGCATCTGTAGATGTTGGTAAGAGTCACTAGAGACAAGTTGAATTTCCATCTTCTGAGGAAATAGAGGCATTGATGTGCCTTCTAAGCCAAAGCTTCGTTGATAGTCCAGGCCAAACTCGGTAATGGGATGTATCCAATTTTTGCTTTAATGCTTCCATTTATTTTAAACGGGTCTTATTTTTGTTAGAAAAAGTACATTAGATTGATTTTACTTAGTTAATGGCAAAGATTGGAGCCACTCCCAAGAAACAAAATATCCCCAAATTATTGCTAAAAAAAATTAAAAAAAATTATTGCTTCAAGATAAATGTTAAAGTAATGTTATTATTGGTATTGTAAATCTGCCATAAAACACGATTTTCAGAGTTCTTTGAATCGAGCAGAATCTATCTTAAGAAAATATGAGATACTTCAGGTTTGACTGCATCCGATCTAGGAAAAGATGAAATCAAGGTTTAAGGGTGAGTTGGAAAGAGCAAAAGGAAGATCAGTAATTGTGTGGAAACCTGGATAGTGATACGAGTAGTGTTGTTGCTGACTGAAATAGGGTGATACATTGACTTGCGTTGATACAAGACGAAATGGGATTAAATTTGATATTAGTGGAGAGGAGAGCAAAGAAATTTAGATTAGATAAGTACATGGATAAGTATGTTTTGGAGGAAGAATGAGCCGAGTCGGGCTGAAGGGTTTGATTCCGTGTGATGACTAACTTTTACTTCTATTTCCCACCCCTGCTTATCAGCCTCTCCATGCTTATCCCCTTTAATGGATTTGTTTGTAACATGAATGCGCATAATAGCAGGATTGTATGTTTTTCGGATAGTATGGGATGAAAACAAGTTGCCTTGAGTCTTCTGTGTCATGGTAATGTCATTTGTTCATGAAGACAAATTGTGGAAATTTCAAAACTATTTGAATGATATCTACTAATTCATCCTGGGAGACAAAGTTTAACAAGCATATATAGCTTAAAAATAAAAAAACATGCAGAAATTGTGTTTGTTAAAACTGTCCATTTTAATGTTTTGCATTTCACTGCCTGACGTTTTGAACTCTATATTGTTCATAAATTGTCATTTTCAATAGTGATCAATAAACATAGAAAGACAGAAAAAATGGTGCAGGAATAGACTATTCTGCCCTTTGAGCCAGCACTGCCATTCAATATGATCATGGCTGATCATCTAAAATCAGTACCCTGTTCCTGCTTTTTCCAGTAATGGTCAAAATATGTGTGGTTGAAACCCTGTCGTGTACCTTTGAGTCAATAGTGTTAATCCCACTGGCACTTGAATTTGTGCTACCATGTTTACTGAATAAAACTGACTAACTCAAACTTAAAAAAAAAAAGCCAATTTCCTAAAGCCCAACAAATCCTATCACAGATACCACCCCCCCCCCCCCCCCCCCCCCCCCAAAATCAAACATCTATGGCATCTATCAAATTTCCCTTCCCCTTTAAATTATGCTATTGGATCGTATCCTCCACTGTTCCGCAGAGTGAATTCCAGACGTATGTTTAAAAATAATTGATGGTATCTATTTTGCCAACCACAAAATGGTGTCAACTAATTTACTTCATCTGTCACCAAATCATCTTTGCCTTAGTTTAAAAACATTTCTTTTTTGTAAAATATCAAATGTCCTTTTCCACTTTAAAGAATAATCGGTGCTTCAGTTTTTCCATGTAACTGAAGTCTGTTATCCCTGTTATCGATCTCGTAAATCTCCAAGTGTGGTGGATGGCTTACAATGCTCCAAAAGAAGTGTGACCAGTGCTCCATAAGAAGTGTGACCAGTGTTGTTTTTCAAAAGGCTTTTTACACAATTGGATCCTTGGCATTATCAGAAAATGTTATTTTAAACTTGCCAATCTTCAATGAGTTTTTTTTTGCGTTTTTAAAATTTGTATTTTAGTCCATTTTGCTTCGATATTCTATCATCAGGTATCATTTAACATTAAATTAAACTTCACCAGTAGGTTTGTTATTTTATTTGTGTGTAGGAGTTGAGGATCGGTGTCAAGTGGATTTAATGTCCATTCCTTGTTACATCTGAGAAGTAGTTGCAATTTTTTTTAATCAAAACTGTTGTAATCCTTACAATTGATTGGTGTTATCTTTATTTATTATCAGTTGAAACTTTGAACAAATGCATATCATGGGCAACATATCACTATTGTTTCTATGTTCGTTAGTCAATTTTATAGGTAAGGTTGTCAGATTTAACTTTGCAAAAGTAACTTCATAGTGGAATCATTGACAAATTTGAAAAGTTACGTACACAACACAAAACTGTATCATCATGAAGTATTTGCATAGCTTCTTCAAATAACTTGATTGTTTGGCATGTTGACGAAATGTCTGACTTTCATTCATTTGATGTGCTCTTGCAAATGCCAACTCATTCTTGAGACTCTGGTTAAATTCTGATCTCAAGGTGGTAGACACATGGTGATCCAAATGATCCTTCTGTGTCATAACAAATATTTTTCAAGTTTCCCATAGTTGTCCGCCCGTCGTATCTTTCATCACTCTGTTTAAGACTTTTGGTGTTCTCGCGTATCAGCTGCCACTCGATTCTCGCATCTTTACTGTTTCTCTCTTGGAGCGTGGTCGATTTCCACCACATTTGTTTTGTGTATAACATGGAACGGTAATTTCTAACAGAATAAGTTGAATAATGAAAATATTTTCATGAGCATATTAGCCTGGCAACGTATGGCAGCACGTTCATGTGCAGTGCCTGGCGCAAGTTTGATTCACGTGATTTTTTTAATTCACTCATTGCTTTTACTTAACCCTCAAGTAAAACTGAGGTGCCTGTATTGTATGATGCAAATTCCCACAGTATTGTCCCAAAAATATTTTACAAACGTTGAGTTGTATATACAGTTACTCCATTTTAGATATTATTTTAGATGCACCATTTTAAAACAAATTTAAATTGAGCTACAGGACATTTTCCTAATCATACAACATATTATAGTATGATAAAGGCTATTTAATTATCTTGATTGAGAAATAAAAGGAGTAAAAGAAAATCAATTGTACTTGCCAATTGGGTGCAAGAAGAACCCAATGGTCGACAAATCTAACCATGCAACAATTGGTAACACATAATGGAATACTCTGAAGCTGAAACTTGTCAATAACTACACTTTTTAAATTTCCATTAATAAAACTTGGGATATTTTTGGGACAATACTGTGGGAATCTCTGTAGCAGGACTCGAAATTAACGGTTACCCTGAAAATTTCCAATGCCCACCAAAAGTCCTGCCGGGCAACCTAAAAGCCGTGTCATTTTGCCCGGCTTGACACTGCAGATACTGGTTTATACTGAAGATAGACACAAAAAACTGGTGTAACTCAGCGGGTCAGGCAGCATCTCTGGAGATGCTCCACCTCCTCCTCCCGCACCCCGCCCTCATCGCGACCACTGCATGCCACTCTGCCAATGGCGATAACCACTTTCACGTCGAGGCAGGGAGGAGGAGGCCCTCTTCCGCCTTATGAAGCACCTGCAATGCTCGGCCCCATATCTTCCTGTTGGCTGGCGAAGGACGGGAGGCGGTAGCGAGGAGATCCCAACTGCCTCGCACTTGGCGGTGGAAAGGGACAGCCAAGGCCGCGGGGCGATGATGCCGGTGTTGTCCGAGGAGCGTTCTCTGTCGCTCTCTGCCTCTCTCTTGCGCGCGCTCTCGGGTTTCACCCCCCCTTATCCTGGGACCACTCTCTATCCCACTGATCCCCATTCCTGCCTCTATTCAGTTATCTACCCCCATCTATTCATCCTGCACTGATCTCCCTCTCTACCTCGCATTGATTATCTTGTCACCCCATCCATCCTGCACTGCTCTCCCCCATTCATCCTGCGCTGTCCCCCCATCCATCCTGTACTGACCCCACCTCCATTTATCCTGCATCAATTTTCCCTCCCCATTCATCCTGCACTGATCTCCCGATCCATCCTGTACTGATCCCCCTCCCTCCGTTTATCCTGCACCGATCCCCCATCCATCCGGTAGTGATCTCCCCATTCATCTTTTACTGATCCCCCCCTCCATTCATCCTGTACTGATCCCCCTCCATTCATCCTGCACTGATTTCCCCTCCCCCCATTCATCCTGCACTGATCTCTCCCCCCCCCCCCCCCCCCCCATCCATCCTGTAGTGATCTTGCCATTCATACTTTACTGATCCCGCTATTCATCCTGCACTGATTCCCCCCCCCCCCAAATTCATCCGGTAATGATTCCCCCCCCCCCCATTCATCCTGTACTGATCCCCCTATTCATCCTGCACTGATCCCCCCCCACCATCCATTCTGTACTGATTCCCCCCCCATTCAACTCCAGCTGACATCCTCGCGCTCTCCCCTCACAATTTTACTTACTCCAACCAACACGCACTAATTCTCCTGCCTCAATCCATCCAACATCCATTCCGCACGGATTGCCTCCTCAACCCCCCCGCCATCTATCCATCCCACACTGATTCACCCCCCCGACCCCACTGTGCTGGAAATTTCTTCAGAGCGAACATTGACTGTTTGATAACACAATGCAATCAAATGTGTTTTAATTCCCAATGTTATTACTTGTTTTAATCCATAAAGATGGATTAATTAAATTGTGAACACGTGAAACATTAAAACTGCAGTATTAGATTGTCACTGCTTCCATTGACACGTTATTGCAGCGTTCATTTTAACGGCAAATAAATGCTCTTAATATGGAGTATCAGTACTGTAGTTATTTAATGAGCAACATTCACAACTATACGTTGGATTTATCCAGGTTTTACTTCTACAGTCGGTCAATTGGGTCAGGAGAAATTTCAGTTGAAATTTTAATGTTAATTCTGACGTGGGAATGATGGAAACAGCGTTTATCAATAATTTTAAAAATATCTGCTGCGTACAAACTGGATATCTTCATTGCTGTTCACAACACATAAATCTAATCTGAATGTCCGGTAATGTGGTGTTTTGACGCCTTTAAACATATTGCCAAAAAACATTTGCTGCAGTTATGTCCTTTGGTCATATCTTGTTAGTTAGTGTAATGTTTAACCTGTCAGATGGGTATAGTCGGTTTTAACAGCAATTATCATAAAATGCCTTTCGAAATTTCCTTGCAACCTGTATATTTTGTTGTGGATAAATTATGTGGGAAGCGAGAGTGTTTATGTACTAATAGCAATAATGACCCATGCTATGGCCAAGTCATGATAATTTTCGGTCCTTGACAGAAAACATGCTTGCATCAATCTGTAGTGTGCTTGGTTAAGCATATATGTTACCAAGCATATATGTTACCATTTGAAGCAGAAATAATATGTGAATGCTTCACTGAGCATAATTCCGACTGGTAACTACGCACTTTGTCCGAGCACATTATTGCACGTGTCATGCAAGCCGTATTAAATGACTACCTAAACTGTAATTTGGCAACCTAAAAAGCTGCCTAGGTTGCCCGGCTGGCAACAGGGGAAGAAAAGTTAAGTGAGAGCCCTGCTGTTGTAATATGACTTATTTGCTGAAAATGGAAGTTTATGGACAGGTTAAAATAAAAAAAATAAAAATAAAATAAATGGATAGATAGATAGATACATAAATAAATAAAAACGGCATGTTCTAAGGTATCTGGTAGAGCATCAGGAAGAAGGTGTACTTGTGTAATTCTGCATTTTTCAGGATGCTCCAAAGGTCACAGTTTACGGTTGTTAAGCACTTTGCAAGTCTATTCACTAATGTGACATAGTAAATTTTCATGTAGCACAGTCCCACAACCGCAATTTGATAATAAAATATTATACGTGTGTAATTCAGGCCTTTGTTTTTCAGGATGCTCCATAGGTCAGTTTTCAAATACTTTGCAAGTATATTCACTAATGTGACGTTAAAGTAAATTAGTATGCAGCGCAGTCCCATAACCTCAATTTGATAATAAAATTAGCTGTTTCAGCGATACAGAGGTTGCGCAAGTCTAGGGATGAACTGCTCTGCTCTTTGTTGTGGAATCATGCGAGTACACTGAAGAGAGCCTTGGTTTAACAGCCCTTGCCAAGAGTTGTGATGCCATTTTCCCCCCAAAGCCATTACAGTTCAAAGTACTTGATTGGCTTTAATCAATTTTGGGATAACCTGAAAAAGGTGTGAAACGCAAAAGGTTATAGGGCTATTCCCATATTTGCTTTTGACTGGGCCATTCAGTTTTCCTGGTGACAGGCAACTGTACTAATGCTAGGCTATGGAACTCCTATTAATAGTATATAATAGTATCTTAATTTTATTAAACTTGAAAATTGCACTACGTAACTATATTGGATGTGGATTTGGTCTGAAAAAATAATTTGTCCACCTAAATCAATGAATAACAATTTTAATTTTCTAAACTTTTGTGTTAAGTTAATTGAGTTTACAAATTAAAAAACTAAGTCTGGAGGTGTTCTTTCAGGCTGTTCCCTGTCATGGAGAATGGAGCGTACTTTGCTGTTCATATTTGTGTTCTGAAGATTAATGGAACTTTCTTGGCATGGAAAATTTCTCTATTCTAATCGAAATAATTTATTTGGACAAATGTTGGTCAGACAACAGAATCAAGACTATATAATTAACAACTATTTAATATTTCTATGCTTAACATTTTTCATACTCTTTGTTGTTTGTCTTGTCATATTTTTGAAGACTGGTCTACTTTAGATCTGAGCAAACTGTTTAATATACATAAAGCTGTGAAGTGGAATGCAACTTTGTTTTCATTACATTGTAGTTTGATGCAGCCGTATCAAACAGTAGAGAAGTAATTGGTTGATTTCTTGCAAACGATTTTTTGTTGATTTTGTCGTCATGATTACTCATTATGCAGTTGAATATTGTTTTGCTGTGTCCAGAATACTGCCTAGTTCTAAGCTTCGCACTTCAGGACGATACAGGTTTCAATGAGTGCAGACAGGATGCACCCAGAATTATCACAGGGATGAGCAATTTTGTTGTATGGAAGATGCTGGTATGGTTTTCCTTCAATCAGAGGAGGATGTTCAATAGGAGCTATTTAAACATTATGAAGTCTAGACAATAAAGAATGAAAATATCATTCAAATTTTAAATTGCCCTTTTTGAGCAATTTCCCTGTTTATTAGTGTACATAAATATTGTTGAACAAAGTGGAGCCATCATCTTAATTACATACTGGTTGGTTTGTACGCGACTGGTTTGATAGCGAAAGGATTTGAGTATAGGAGCAGGGAGGTTCTACTGCAGTTGTACAGGGTTTTGGTGAGGCCACACCTGGAGTACTGCGTACAGTTTTGGTCTCCAAATCTGAGGAAAGACATCCTTGCCATAGAGGGGGTACAGAGAAGATTCACCAGACTGATTCCTGGGATGTCAGGACTTTCATATGAGGAGAGATTGGATAGACTCGGTTTGTACTCGATGGAATTTAGAAGATTGAGGGGGGATCTTATAGAAACCTACAAAATTCTTAAGGGGTTGGACAAGCTAGATGCTGGAAGATTGTTCCCGATGTTGGGGGAGTCCAGAACAAGGGGTCACAGTCTAAGGATAAGGGGGAATTCCTTTAGGACCGAAATGAGGAAAACATTCTTTACACAGAGAGTGGTGAGTCTCTGGAATTCTCTGCCACAGAAGGTAGTTGAGGCCAGTTCATTGGCTATATTTAAGAGGGCGTTAGATGTGGCACTTGTGGCTAAAGGGATCAGGGGGTATGGAGAGAAGGCAGGTACGGGATACTGAGTTGGATGATCAGCCATGATCACATTGAATGGCGGTGCAGGCTCGAAGGGCCGAATGGCCTACTCCTGCACCTATTTTCTATGTTTCTATGTTTCTATGATACTATTTAATTTAATTGCACAAATAGAAGTACAGGTTGAACACTGATTCTCCAGCAACTGACGACCCACCCTAATAATCCGGCCAAAATTACGAGACCTCAGTTTAAAGCCCCGACACCAATCCCAATTTACTGGGTGCACTGTTTCTACCCCCCCCCCCCCAAAGGACACAAAGTGCTGGAGTAATTCAGAGGGGGAGGATTGAACCTGGGTTCTGGCGCGTTAAGGTTGAAACTCTACTGCTGCAATCAACCATTTTAATCCTATAAATTCCATTTCCAACGTTCAGATTTTATTTCAACTGCTACCCTTTGCGATATTTCAGATTTTATTTCTCGCCCATTTACATCCGATATGTTAATTACCCTCTTTTACAGATGCCCTCTTTGTAGAGGGAACTAAATGGGAAAGGAGAAGAAAACGATGTGGTGACATCTGAACCTTCTGAATTTGTAGGCAGCAGGGCAATACTCTGCATATGGCCAACTTGGATGTGTTGTGCATGCTAATGTGCTGTTAGTGCCCCCTTAAAACTGTCTAGTGAAGGTGATTTGACTATTGTTTAGTTTATTCCATTTTCTTACAAGGAATGAGTTATAAATATCTGTCCTGGCGAATGGGGTTTCTATTTGCATGTCATTTCTCTTTCTTGTTCTCCTTTCTGTTGAGTATGTTATGTATCTATCTCCAGTTATGCCCACAATTCCCTTTCAAATTTTGTACAACATGGCTTGTCTGTTTCTTGTCCTAGTTTCCAAATTTTCCCACTCCAGGTTAGACAGCTGGGTGACACAGCTACCTCTATTGTACTTCCCTAGTGTCCGGTTGACTTTAGTGACCATGTTGTACACGTGTTTCCCCTCACGAAACCTTGCTATCAAGATGAATTCCAACGTGTGGTTGTGAACTTGTACAGTGACGTATTTGTCCACAGAAGACTTAGCCTCGAGTAGGTGGTTTCTTCTTGTTTGAAATGACCATAATTGAGTATTTGGTTGGGTTGAAACTCGCCTTCCATGTGTTTTGCCATAATTCCAAAGATTTAAGGACCTCTTGTAAGGAGTTCATATCCTCTACATCAGTGACAGATGTATATACAAGACAATCATCTGCGAAGAGTCTTGTCTTACATTAATGAGTTCAGGTAGATCATTAATGTATGTCAGTAACAACAGTGGTCTGAGGACTGTGCCTTGTGGTACTCCTGACAGTACTTGTTCTTCTAAAGAAATGTTTCCTTAACAGGCCACCCTCTGCGTCCGGTTTGTGAGAAAGGCCCTAATCCAGTTATGTAGACTATTTCTGATGCTATAGTAATCCAGTTTTCCTAGGAGCATTTCATGAGGAACTTTATCGAACACTTTTGAAAAGTCCAGGATTGCCATATGTATAATTTCCCCTTATCTGATGCCCTTGTGATGTAATCAATAGTGATAATAAATTGTGTTTCCGTTGAACGTTTTTCTCTGAAGCCATGTTGTCCACCAGTATCCCATTCTTTTCGAAATGGTCCATGATGTGAGAGTGTATGATGTGTTCCAAGATCTTATGTAACACTGGTCAGTGAAACTGGTCTGTAATTCTCAGGTGCAGCCTTATTGCCCTTAAATATTGCACAGATATTTGCTTCCATTGTCTCGGTAGTGACTCTCAATCAATTGAGGACTGGAATAAATCTGAGTATGGGTGCTATTTTTGATGCGAACATCTTCAGAAACCATGGTGGCAACTGATCTGGGCCCGCTGCTTTGTTTGGCATTAGGTTCCGTAGTTATGTTAGTACTCCTGCCTCATGGATCACCTGTTAAGGGATATCCTGTAAGTTACTGGTTCCCATCAATGGAATGTATGACTTGTTTTCCCTCGTAAATAACTGGTGAATTGAGCATTTAGTGCTTCGGAAGCATTCCCTTTCCCGTCACCTACAATTGTGTTGTTCACCATGAGGTCTGCAACTCCCTTCTCTCTGCTACCCAAACGTTTCATATAAGACCAAAATTGCTTGACATTTTGTCAAAGATGTCAAAAACTGTTATAAATCTGAAGGTTGGTTGTGATGAAGATGAGCCGGTCTGTTTCAGGCATTATCAGAGATTTCATTGATTTGTACCGATTGAGGACTGCTGATAAGGTAGTCTTGGGTCCAACTATAGAGGGAGGTACAGGTGCCATGTTTTGATGCTTAATGATGCGTTTGAAGAGAATAATTGTGTTGAATGCTGTGCTGTAATTGTTAAACAGCAGCCACACGTATGGTATCTGTTACTGTTCCCCAGATATTCCAAAGCAGATTGGAGAGCCAGTGAGACAGGCAGATAGATAGGATCCAGGTCATTTCTGAGGCAATTGATTCATGCCATTACCAACACCTCAAAGCAATTAATTCCAATGGAATTGTGCTCCTGGACCGTGGTTTAAGGCGGTTTTTGGGCACTCATGCGACAGAGGCACTTTTGATGCAGAAGAGAACCTCAGACCACTGAAACGAAGGGTTGAATTTTCCAGCCAGTTGATTCGCACAGATCGTTAGCGGAGGAGTGTTCTTGTGCTTGAGGCATTTCAGTCCACCCAAAAGAATGTGTCTGCAGATTGAAATGGAGTTAGGTTATCCGGATAAAAACTCTAATAAATATTTTCATTCGTGTGTTCTTTGAAGAACATTGTTATCGGTATCGACAATGAGTGAAACTACTTCAAGAATTAAAGCATCTTCATTCATGATCTCAGTAGCTTAAATCTGATTTATATTCTAAGTATTGGTAATGATGGAGTGAACATGTGAGTACTGAATGCTCAATAACTTCCAATATATCCCACCAATTGAGGAGTCTCGGTTCAGAGGATCGAGTTGAGTGATAAATTGGGGTAAAGCAAAGTATCTAAACAACAGGAATAATTGTTAATCCTGTTCATCTATTAATAATATTGAAATACATTTTTGTTTTGGTGATATGTAACAGTATCAAACCTAATTTTTCATAAACCTAAACAACATTGAAAGTGCCTGAAAAAAGCTAGGATGTTTTGAATTAATGTGAAAGGACATATTTTGTTTAATTAAGAGTTGATTAGAATAAGTACATTTCAAATGGACTAGTGAGAAAAGCTATTGATTAGAAAAATATTATTTTCTTTCCCGAGTACAATCTTGCATTGAAGCTTCTTGTGCATTTTGTGCCGAGAGTATCAAAAAATTAGTTGAGCTACAATGATTTCCATTTGCAGAAATTAGTTTTCAAAAATATGTATTTCTCATGGCCCACGGTAGGTTCCTTTTGTGGTATTAATTATTAGGAAAGCTCTGTCCCGGATGTTTAATTTGTGCTTGGTGAAATTTTGATTTGGTGAATTAGATTGTCATTTCCACTAATACCTTATTTAAGCAGCAAATTAGTTTGGTTTTTAATCATCAAACATATTTGACAGATGTTTTTGTGTTCACATCCTCACCACATTCGTGCTTACAGTTTTTTTTTGTTTCAGGCTGATGTTTCCATATGGGGATGGGGATGCCTTGGTGTCGTTCTTTTTCTAGTCACTTTTGGACCTTTTGCTATATTTTACTTTGCGTTTTATATCCTGTGCTTTGTGAGTGGGTGAGTATGATCTTCATATATTTTTGAGCGTGTTATTCTTATACCATGTAATAGATTAATCATCAATGCATATCTAGCATAATGTGCTCTTCATTGATCCCTTAAAAAACAACATGCTATTAAACATTTAATATCCAGTTTGCTATTTTGCTTAGGTGCATGCCCATGTTCATAACATTTGTACTATGCTCAATATTTCAAATTGCTTTTCAAATAATATGAATTGTGCTGATATGTTAGAAATGGAATGAATACGAATTAATGTGTAATTAAAAATGTGTTACTGCTCTTTCATACACTAGTTTATGCAAAGTAAGTGAGATTTAATGTACTGTTGGTCATTTGGTTATTATTTTTATCTTATCAATTTTTCAACTTGCTGCTATTAACTTTTTTCTGACTTGTTCCCTGGTCTTGGTTTGTTTAAAATAAAATCATTTTCCCAAGATTTTTAATTATTGTTATTTACAGTCCCCTCTGCCCGTTCATTTTGGCCTAAATTCATACATTGTTGAATGTTCCCTTTCCAGTAATTTTGGAGCACTGAGCAGTGTGGCGCATACATTCTGGCAGATAGTTTTTGGTTGAATGGCCATTTATCTTGCATAGCTAGCGAGTTAATACTAACCATGCGGAGCACATTCAATTCTACTGTCCTTTCCTCGGCCAAATAGTTTATTTGCTTCAAAATATAAATCATCAAAAATCAACAATTACTTTTGAGTTGGCTGTTTACTTGCACCTTAAAAAAACAACAGATACTGCAAAGGTCGCAGGTTTATGATTTCAGCTCCAAACTATGTGATTTAATTAACTTTGGAGTGACCTAGCAACTTACACTTGAGGATACTAGTGTTGTGTAACAGCAGCTTTTGTCAGTATTGCCTTAAAAGAGATAAAGAATATCTTCGCAGCCTTCTAAAACCCTTTGCCTCACAGTGCGAGTTGGCCCCAAGTGACCCAGAGTTTTCACTCGTGGTGATCACGTAGTGGGAACGTCGGAACTCGCACGAGCAACTTATCGACTCGTGGCGCTAACAGCAAGCAACATGTTTGATTTTTTCCATGAGTCAAATTAACTCTTCAAGTTAAAAATGGAAACATTTAAACTCATTGTAGTTACGTAGTGGCCCGTGCGTTTACCTTAATGACTCGTAAGTCTACTGTGGGAACTTTCTTATAATCTGTTCGCTCGAGTAAAGACTGACCCAAAGATAGAAACTCAGCGGACCAGGCAGCATCTCTGGAGAGAAGGAATGGGGTCGAGACCCTTCTTCACACTTGCCCGAAACGCCACCCATTCCTTCTCTCCAGAGATGCGGCCTGTCCCACTCCAGCATTTTGTGTCTATCTTCGGCCTTTCTGCGATCTGCAACTTGTCCTTTATTACTGAGGCACCTGCCCCGTGGCTTCATATTCGTCACTGTCTCAATGAACGGCTTTAGGACGCGGTTAAAGACCTGCTGGAGGGGCAAGTCTGGGGCGGTGGGTGGGTTGTGTCCACGTGTGATGCTCCATCCACCCCCCGGGGCTGAGACTGTGGGATTGGGAAGGAACTGCAGATGCTGGTTTACACCGAAGATAGACACACACAATGCTGGAGTAACTCCGAGGGACAGGCAGCATCTCTGGAGAGATGGGATGGGTGAGATTTCGGGATTTCCCGCTGAGTTTACTCCAGTAGTTGGTGTCTATCCCGGTGGCGGGGAGCCGGGCTTGGCCGACCCGCTGCCGCTACTTGCTGGTCAGTCCAGTGATCATCGCCCTCCGCTCGGGATGCAGCGGAGTTTTGCACCCGGTGAGTTGTCCAGCGCTCACGGTGGACGAGGGAGGACAGCAACAGGCCAGGTAAATGAACAGCAGAACATAAATGAGTCAACCTTTGGCATTTCTTGATTTTATGTTTTAATTTACAAGCCGCTTCACGCAAGGCAACTTTTATTTTCAGTCTGAAAAAGGGTCTCGACCCGAAACGTCACCCATTCAACGATAGACACAAACAAGCTGGAGTAACTCAGTGGGACAGGCCGCATCTCTGGAGGGAAGGAATGGGTGATGTTTAGATCCAAATGCTGGAGAATTTCAGCAGGTCGAGACCCTTCTGTCACCCATCCCTTCGCTCTATAGATGCTGCTGCACCCGCTGAGTTTTTCCAGAATTTTGTGTACGCTCGATTTTCCTGCATCTGCAGTTCCTTCTTTAACACTGCTGGAGTAATTCATCGGGTCGAGATCCTTCTTCAGAAGACGAGCCCTTATCCGAAACGTCACCTATCCACGTTCTCCGGAGATGTTACCTGGCCCGCGTTGTTACTCCAGCTTGTTGCGTCTGCCTTCCGTCTGAAGCCTTGGGATAGTCGCCGACATGAAGACGGTGCGAAGCTGGAGTTTAATGCTGATAAGTGGGATCGTTGCCCTTCGTGTTGGCGTGGAGGGAGACACAGCGGCTTTTGAGACTGGTGGGCAATCACTACCAAAGTGTCTGCCTGCAGTCAGCACACCTCTCCTACACATGTCTCCCGCACAAAGACCATTCCGCAGAGAATGATCCCAGCACCCAAGAGCCTTGTCTGTCAGCCCCCCATCCACCCCCAACCGCCTTCCACCTCAACTTGCACCTGGGCACCAAAGCAGCTCAAGAGGCGAACCCTGAGCTCCGTCTCCCAACAATCTGAACATTGGCTGCGGCCGGCCGGCACCCGGCATGGACTTCTCACGCCCTCCCGCACTCGCCTTCATTCACGGTTGGCTCAAGAGTAACGGGAGTGGAACTTGTTAACTCCTGAGAGTAAGTTGGAACATCGCATCAATGTCATACCCGTGGGAACTCGGTTAAACACTTGATCATAAACTTGAAATCTCGTACACAACCACTTTTTTTCCTTTCACTTGGGGTCACTCGTGGGATAACTCGCACCTTGAGACGGGGCCTTAACATTATCTTCCTTCCCTAGCTTGCATTTGCTTCCTGTACAAACTTATGTCATCAGTCTGTTTCTGGGACTTTTCAAATACCAATCTTCTTTTCACTTGCAGTTATGATAGTGATAACGTTTTTTCAATCATGTCTATCTATATTACTAAAAATAAGATCTTGACCGCTTTTGACTCGCTGTGATGTGATTTCCGAGAGAACGCCGCCACTTAGGCCTGAAGAAGACAAACGTCTTGGGGCAGGATACAGAGGCGCCGACTGTCATCACCATTGACAACTACGAACTTGATGCCGTCCATCAGTTCACGTACCTCGGCTACACCATCACCGACAACCTCTCCTTGGACACAAAGATTGATAAGAGGATTGAAGGCAGCTACAACTCTCGCTTGCCTCAACTTGAGTGTGGACCAACCCAAAGCTGACAGTGAAGACAAAGATGGCAGTCTACAGTGCCTGTGTCAACAGCACACTGCTGGACGGCAGTGAGACATGGACTACATATGCCAGGCAGGAGAGAAGACTCAACACCTTCCACCTGAGAAGCATCCACCATATCCTGGCAAGACAATGTCCAACGGCAAGATCCTGTCTCGCGATGGCCTTCCCAGTATGTACATCTACTTGGGCAGCACAGACTCCGGTGGCTGGGCCATGTCCACTGCATGGAGAATGGCCGTATTCCAAAAGACGTCCTCTATGGAGAGCTGACATCTGGGAGGAGAACCGTCGGCCGCCCCCAGCTACGTTACAAGGATGTCTGCAAGAGAGATATGAAGATGCTCAACATCGATGTGGAGTCCTGGGAGAGCCTTGCAGCTGACCGCATGAGGTGGAGAGGTACCCTGAACCAATATCTCATAACGGGGGAAGAGAAACTGTTGAATGCAGCAGCAGATAAGCGAGCACGCAGAAAGGAGCGCAGCAACTTCAACAAACCAGAGACCACCCATGAGTGTCCTTTGCCACAGAGACTGCCACTCATTGATCTCTTCAGGCACAAGTGACGCTGCTCCAGTTGAGTTTTGGAGCAAGCAGCCAACAACTACGACACGTCACCCATGGTCAGTCATGACTGAGGGGGGTGGGGGCTACGATTTCATATCAATGATTCTTTATCGGAATTGTTAAAGACTACAGCAAAATTTGTAAGAACATTTCTAAACATATCATACAAGTTATATGCTTAATATTCTTTTTTTTACACTAAATTTGATTAACGATTAATCCAAAGCAAGATGGCACATAAATTTGCAACCAGTAGTAATTCAACAAAGCATAATTGCTACAGTTTACCACTGGGTCTTGTTACACTTGGAAGGCTTAAGGGACAAAGTTCAGTGTGAACAGCTACTTCATTTGTATCCGGCTCTGATATAATTGATGCGCAATGCCATTGTTAACAATAAAAGTTACAATAAAACTAATTTAACCAATTATAAATTAGAATAGGCTTTTAATCTTGGGCATGTCCTTGGCAGAATCCAAAGTACAAAACTACATATGCAAGTTAACTTGTTTGTTACCAATTTGCATTGAAAACAAATTATTCAGTGTAGCTTAATTCTTCTGTATTGATGCTTACCTATAATATTTTGCTTTCAAAGTTAATAAGTGATTTATTTGAAATTGTCCTTGACCTCAATTTCTAAGATGTCTTTTGTTGAACTTGGGGTTAATGGTGGCTGGAGATGTACTCCATAGGAATTGTATTTTATTATCCACCCTTTTGTGAATGCAATTACTATGCCAACATGATTGTTATTGGGAGTTTCTGTGTTTCCAGATCATTGGTATACTTGCCGCAATTGATTCCAATTTATTTCCCTCATTTAATCCTCATGGAAGATATTTTGTTCAGTTTAGAGATGAAGCCTGGAAACAGGCAAACCGCGTCTGCGCCGACCAGCGATCCTTGCATATTAACACTACCCTGTACCCACTAGGGACATTTATCAAGCCAATTAACCTACTTACCTGTACATCTTTGGAGTGTGTGAAGCAACCAAAGATCTTGGGGGGAAAACACACGGGGAAAACGTACAAACTGTGGGAAAGTGGGAAGAAGCTCTTCTGAAACAAAAGCTGGAACATTCATTAATCAACATCATTGAGTTTAGGACTACCACACTGGGTCAGTACTTAAAATGACCAAAATGTGGCTGGAAAGTTCAGTGATATGAAGTCAAAGAATCAAGTTGGTATTCAGCCCATTGTGTTTACTTGCTCTACGTAATCGATCCAGTCATTCCTATTTCCAGTTCTTTCAGCATAAAACCTTTTCTGTTGAATCTCCTTCCATCAGCTTCTCCGACAGCGAATTCCAGACCACAGATGTGATTGTATACAGTGCATTCAGAAGGTATTCGGACTCCTTCACTTTTTCTATATTTTGTTACGTTACAGCCTTAGTCTAAAATGGATTAATTAAAAAATAATAATTTAATCATCAAATCTACACAATACCCGATAATAAAAAAGCGAAAACAGGTGTTTAGACATTTTTGTAAAAATAATTAAAAATAAATAACCAAAATATCACATTTACGTAATATATTCAGTACTTTGAGGCACCTTTGGCAGCGATTACTGCCTCAAGTCTTGTTGGGTATGACGCAACAAGCTTGGCACACCTGTATTTGGGTAATTTCTCCCATTCTTCTCTGCAGATCCTCTCAAGCCCTGTCAGGTTGGATGGGGAGTGTTGATGCACAGCTATGTTCAGGTCCCTCCAGAGATGTTCGATTGGGTTCAAGTCTGGCTTCTGGCTGGGCCACTCAAGTACATTCACAGACTTGTCATGAACCCACTCCTGCGTTGTCTTGGCTGTGTGCTTAGGGTCATTGTCCTGATGGAAGGTGAACCTCTGCCCCAGTCTGAGGTCCAAAACGCTCTGGAGCAGATTTTCATCAATGATCTCTCAGTACTTTGCTCTGTTCATCTTTCCCTCGAACCTGACTAGTCTCCCAGTTCCTGCCACTGAAGAACATCCCCACAACATGATGCTGCCACCACCATGCTTCACTGTAGGTATGGTATTGGTTAGGTGATGAGCGGTGCCTGGTATCTCCAGACGTGATACTTTGCGTTTTGGCCAAAGAGTTCAATTTTGGTTTCATCAGACCAGGGAATCTTGTTTCTCGTGGTCTGAGAGTCCCTTAGGCCCCTTTTGGTAAACTCCAAGCGTGTCATGTGCGTTTTACTGAGAAGTGGCTTCTGTCTGGCCACTCTACCATAAAGGCCTGATTGCAGGTATAGTCGTCCTTCTGGAAGGTTCTCACATCTCCACATAGGAATTTTGGAGTTCTGTCAGAGTGACCATCGGGTTCCTGGTCACCTCCCTGACCAGGCCCTTGTATCCGATTGCTCAGTTTGGCCGGGCGGCCAGCTCTATGAAGAGTCGTGGTGGTTCCAAAGTCCTTCCATTTAAGAATGACGGAGGCCACTGTGCTCTTCGGGGCGTGCAATGCTGTAAAAATAGTTTTATAACCTTCCCCAGATCTGTGTCTCGACACAACCCGTCTCGGAGGTCTATGGACAATCCCTTCGTCTTATAGAATCATAGAAAATAGGTGCTTGAGTAGAGCATTCGGCCCTTCAAGCCTGCACCACCATTCAATGTGATCATGGCTGATCAGCCAATTCAGTATACTGTGCCTGCCTTCTCTCCATACACCCTGCTCCCTTTAGCCACAAGGGCCACATCTAACTCCCTCTTAAATATAGCCAATGAACTGGCATCAACTACCTTCTGTGGCAGAGAATTCCACAGACTCACCAGTCTCTGTGTGAAAAATGATCTTCCCAATCTCGGTCCTAAAATACTTCCCCCTTATCCTTAAACTGTGACCCCTTGTTCTGGAGTTCCCCGACATCGGGAACAATCTTCCTGCATCTAGCCTGTCCAACCCCTTAAGAATTTTGTAAGTCTCTATAAGATCCCCCCTCAATCTCCTAAATTCCAGCGAGTACAAGCCAAGTCTATCCAGTACTTCTTCATATGGAAGTCCTGCCATCCCAGGAATCAGTCTGGTGAACCTTCTCTGTACTCCCTCTATGGCAAGAATGTCTTTCCTCAGATTAGGACACCAAAACTGTACGCAATACTCAAATCCTTTTGCTATGAATGCCAACATACCATTCGCTTTCTTCACAGCCTGATGCACCTGCATGCCTACTTTCAATGACTGGTGTACCATGACACCCAGGTCTCGTTTCATCTCCCCTTTTCCTAATTGGCCACCGTTCAGGTAATAGTCTACCCTCCTGTTTTTGCTGCCATAGTGGATAACCTCACATTTATCCACATTATACTGCATCTGCCTTGCATTTGCCCACTTACCCAACCTATCCAAGTCACCTTGCAGCCTCCTAGCATCCTCCTCACAGCTAACACTGCCCCCCAGCTTCGTGTCATCTGCAAACTTGGAGATGTTGCATTCAATTCCCTCATCCAGATCATTAATGTATATTGTAAATAGCTGGGGTCCCTTGCCTCCAATCCTCAGGAACTACTCCAGAATCTAAAGAATTTTGAAAAAGATCACTAATGCATCCACTATTTCTGGGGCTACTTCCTTAAGTACTCTGGGATGCAGCCTGTCTGGCCCTAGGGATTTATCGGCCTTTAATCCATTCAATTTACCTAACACTTCCCAGCTAACCTGGATTTCACTCAGTTCCTCCATCTCATTTGACCCCCGGTCCCAAGCTATTTCCGGCAGATTATTTATGTCTTCCTTAGAACCAATTGGTCTGCCATGTCCTTGTTCCCCATGATCAAGTCTTCATGGCTTGGTTTGTGCTCTGACATGCACCGTCAACTGTGGGACCTTATATCGACAGGCGTGTGCCTTTCCAAATCATGTCTAATCAATTTAATTTACCACTGATTGACTCCAATTAAGTTGTAGAAACATCTCAAGGATAATCAATGGAAACAGGGTAAACCTGAGCTCAATTTTGAGTGTCATAGCAAAGGGTCTGAGAACTTGTGTAAATATGATATTTCAGTTATTTCTTTTTAATTACTTTGTAAACATTTCTAAACACCTGTTTTTGCTTCATTCTGGGGTATTGTGTGCATATTGATGATTTAAAAAAAAAGAATTTAACCCATTTAAATAAGGCTGTAATGTAACAAAATGTGGAAAAGTGAAGGGGTCTGAATACTTTGTTTTCAATCCAATGCGTTTTCTCAGTTTGCCTCTGGTTCTCTTGCAATTATGTTGCATTTTAGTCCTCTGGTTGGTGACATTTTCTTAGGGTGAAAAAGTTAGTGTTTTTGCTCTATGAAGAATAATCCCATCATCTTCAATCTATTTGCATAACCATCACTATTTCATTCCAAAGAGGAAGAAAGATTCCAAGGGGAGTGAGGAGTGACTGGCTGACAAAGGAAGTCGGGGACAGTATAAAAATAAAAGAGAAGTATAACATAGCAAAGATGAGTAGGAAGCTAGAGGATTGGGTAACTTTTAAAGAGCAACAGAAGATAACTGAAAAGGCAATACAGGGAGACAAAATGAGGTACAAAGGTAAGCTAGCCAAGGATATAAAGGAGGATAGCAAAAGCTTCTGTAGGTATGTGAAGAGGAAAAAACTAAGTAAGACCAAAGTTGGACCCTTGAAGACTGAGACGGGTGAATTTATTGTGGGGAGCAAGGTAATGACAGATGCATTGAACAGCTACTTTGGATCTGTCTTCAATAAGGAAGACACAAACAATTTCCCTGATGTACTAGTGATCAGAGGATCTAGGGTGACGGAGGAACTGAAGGAAATTCACATTAGGCAGGAAAAGGTGTTGTGTAGATGGGACTGAAGGCTGATAAATCCCTGGGGCTGATGGTCTGCATCCCAGGGTACTTAAGGAAGTGGCTCTAGAAATCATGGACGCATTGGTAATTTTTTTCCAATGTTCTATAGTAACTAATATTATCCCACTTTTTAAGAAAGGTGGGAAAATGAAAACAGGGAATTATAGACCAGTTAGCCTGACATCGGTGGTGGTGAAGATGCTGGAGTTAATTATAAAAGATGAAATAGCGGCACATTTGGAAAGCGGTAACATGATCGGTCTGAATCGGCATGGATTTACAAAGGGGAAACCATGCTTGACAAATCTATGGAATTCATTGAGAATGTTACAAGTAAAATGGACAAGGGAGAGCCAGTGGATGTAGTGTATCTGGACTTTCAAAGAGCCTTTAAGGTCCCACACAGCAATTAATGGGCAAAATTATAACATGTGTTATTGGGGGTGGGGTATTGACATGGATAAGAAAATTGGTTGGCAGGCAGGAAACTAGAGTAGGGAGTAACGAGTCCCTTTCAGAATGGCAGGCAGTGACTAGTAGGATGCCACAAGGCTCGGTGCTGGGGCCGCAGCTATTTACAATATTCATCATTGATTTAGATGAAGGGATTCAAAGTAACATCAGCAGATTTGCAGATGACACAAAGCTGGGTGGCAGCGTGAACTGTGAGGAGGAGGCTATGTGGATACAGGGTGACTTGGACAAGTTGGGTGTGGGCGGATGCATGCAGATGCAGTTTAATGTGGGTAAATGTGAGGTTACCACTTTGGTGGCAAAAACAGGAAGGCAGATTATTATCTGAATTATATCAAGTTTGGGAAAAGGAAATGCAAAGAGATCTGGGGGGTCCTTGTTCATCACTCACTGAAAGTAAGCATGCAGGTATAGCAGGTAGTGAAGAAAGCAAATTGCATGTTGGCCTTCATAACAAGAGTAGTTGAGTATAGGAGCAAAGTGGTCCTTCTGCAGTTGTACAGGGCCCCAGTGGGACCACACCGGTATTGTGTGTAGTTTTGGTCTCCAAGTTTGAGAAAGGACTTTCTTGCTATTGAGAGAGTGCAGTGTGGGTTCACAATGTTAATTCCCGGGATGGCAGAACTGTCATATGCTGAGAGAATGGAGCGACTAGGCTTGTATACTCTGGAATTTAGAAGGGTGAGAGGGGATCTTATTGAAACATGTAAGATTATTAAGAGATTGGACACGCTAGAAGCAGGTAACATGTTCCCGATGTCGGGGGCCAAGTCCAGGGGCCACAATTTAAGAATAAGGGGTAGGCCATTTAGAACAGAGATGAGGAAAAACTTTTTAACCCAGAGAGTTGTGAATCTGTGGAATTCGCCCCTAAGAAGGCAGTGGAGGCCAATTCTCTGGATGCTTTCAAGAGAGAGCTAGATAGAGCTCTTAAAGATAGCGGAGTCGGGGGATATGGTGAGAAGGCAGGAAACGGGTACTGAATGTGGATGATTAGCCATGATCACTGTGAATGACGGTGCTGGCTCGAAGGGCCAAATGGTCTACTCCTGCACCTGTTGTCTATTCGTGTACAATCTTTCCAGTGCCTTAATTCCCTCTTGCAATGTCGTGACCAGAATTGAATGCAACACTGAAGTTACAATTAATTTAGTGTTCTTAATAAAAATCCACTCTAAATTCTTCAGAGGTATTTCTATTTGCTGAATAATATAGTGAAGAGAAAAACAAATGGCATCTAAGTATTATTTTTCATACATAATAGAAAGTGGGAGGAGTGAGAACTTTAATTAAAAATATAAAGGTTTGATACAGGTGCACCAGTATAATTTGTCAAAAAATACAAACTAGTTTTTTGATGCAAGGAAAATTCAGCAGTATCACCAGTTTTACCTGGGAAATGAATTTGAGGGTTTGAGGTAAATATTGATGTTTGCTGTAATTTTCTCAAAATATGTAATTTCTGACTAAATTATATAACCACTTTTTTTTAAATTCATGGAGATTTTTGCCAATACATCAATTACATTTTCAGGTTTTTTCAAATCTGCCAATCGTGGAGATAACAAAGGACTTTTCTTAAATTACTTCCATACGCTGCAAATGAGAGAAATAGTCATATGCATGGCAAAATGTCACAAATAATTCAGCATGAATCGGAAATGTTTACATTTCTCCATGGAGCTAATGAAGTATTTTAATCTTCCCTCTTTCAAAGTAAGTTGTATTAGAGAGATTAACTGAGATAATCCTGATGTTTAATCATACGTTGGGAACAGAAAGGAATTTTATTTTGTCAGTGCATGTTAAAACATTTCAAGGTTCACGTACTTAATTTCAACAGACGCAAAGAATCCAAAAGTATCTGAAGCAAACAGGTTTAAACAACCCAATGGCAAAACAGTCAACCTGATTGTTCATGTTGGGACACAAAGACTGCAGGAAATATTTAAATGTATGCTGTTGTGGATGCTCAGGATGTGATTAATAAACAAGCTCTCAGGTTTAGCATAAGCATTTTTAATTTGTGGAGAAAGGTTGCTAGGTTTTTAGCAAGGGAAAGTTGTGGTATCTTCGTATAAAATAGAAGCAAAAGACAAGGAAATTGAATGTTATTTGTAAATTTGAAATGCAGAGGATCTGTTAAAGGTTTTCAATGGCAGATCCTGAATTTCACCTGATAGCAGATTTTTCCTGTGTGTGTGCGCACCATGAAATAGTTTTGAGTTGGAACTTGTTTCTTGTTCATTGGCCTCAGCCTGCCGCATTTCTCAAAGCTCTGAAGTTACCCTAACCTGATAATCCTTGCTTTTATGCTTTCATGACACATTGCTATGAACAATTCATGGTGGTGCAATGCCGATTACATTCTGTTATTTACAATTTATGGCTAAGTCTATTTGTCACCCATATACTTTCCATGACTTCCCTCCATCTCTGATCCTCGGTGATAAACTAGGAATGGACTTGCCAAAAGGCCTCTGTAGTAGAGACATTTATCTTTTGCTGTCCGATATCAGCTACTGGTCAGCCTGGCTAAAGTGCATGAGTGTAAGAGAATATAGCAGATTAGATTTTAAATGTAGCATAGGTTTTGCAATGTAAAGTATGGTGATGGTTTTGTTAACTTTGTTTGACAGTTTGTCCTTTAATGATTAGTCAAAACCATGGAGATGTCCAACCACTCTTCCTCTTTCCTCATGACCTGTTCAAAATATTTTCAAGCATGTATTTCACTTTTTAGTAGATTACCTTTGAATTTGCTCCCATTGTGATTCCATGCTTTGATAATGCATCAATTTGGATCAATGTTTTTTCTAGCAATCACCACGATTTGTTGGTGGGTTATAAGAGCAAGGATTTGTTCATACCTGAACATGGACCTCACAGTGCCTAGTATATCTGCTGCCACTGTATATCTCTTGCTAAATTTAGGGCTGCTCATTATCTTGTCTTGTTTGAACCAAGATAATATCTGTTTATTCTTTTGTCAATAATTCCTGGATTACTAGATTTCCTAGAATTATTTCATCAAGAATTGCTTGCTTTCTTTGAACTCCATTTCTGACCATATTTTTTGGGAAACAGAGCAACCCAGCCCAAACCACACGTTATCAGGCAGGTGCAGCAAGTAGTTAAGCCAAATGACATACTGACCTTTTCTTGTAAAAGGGTTGGAATTTAGAATCAGCTATTTTGTTACAATTGTATAAGATTTTGATGAGGCCACATCTATTTTGCACACAATTTTGGTCCTTTTACCGAAGAACAAATATAGTATATCCTGATTGCAGAGTAGATGAGTTTTCGTAGCCAGTACGAGAGTCTCAAAAGAGGGGCCATAGTTTCAAGATAAGTGGCAAATAAATTATAACTGGGATAAATAAAAATCTTCTCACTGAGAATAATGAATTTTTTGGAAATCTCTGCCCGAAAGAATTGTAGAGGCTGATGGCAGGCAAAAATGGCCATTTTGATATCTAAAGTTGGAGTATTCAGTATTGAGTCCTGCAAGTTACATCATGCCGAGATGGAAGATGGTGTGTTGTTTCTCAAGCTTGCAATAGGCCTCATTATAACAGTGCAGGGGGCACGGATAGAAAGGTTGGTGTGGGATGGTGAATTATAGGATCAGGCAACTGGAGCTTGGGGCAATTCCTACTGAGTTACAGGTGCTCTGCAAAGCAATTGCCCATCCAGCATTTGGGCGTTCTATTTAAAGGAGGCCATTGTGAACACCAACCACTGTGCAACAGATTGGAAGAAGTGCAAGTGAATCACTATCTTACCTGGAAAAAAACTGGTGTCTAGATGGTGGAACTGGAAGAGATGAAAAGACAGTTGTAGTATCTCCTGCATTTGCAGAGTAAAATACCTTTTCATAGTGAGTGGTAATGGGATAGACAATCGGACCAGGGAGTCACAAATGGACATCTCTTCTCAAAGCTGGAAAGGAAGCAGAAAGGGGATAGTATTTGGTAATGGAATTGTGTTGGAGCTGGTAGAAATGGTAAAGGATGATCCATTAGATGCAGAGACTGGTAAGTGTTTTTGCCCGGTCCAGGAGAAGTGGTTAGACCATTGGTACAGGAAATAGATGAGATTAGGTCAAGGGCTCTGTACTCCCTGATGGAGGGGAAGTCATAATTCAGGGAGAAGGTAGACATTTCAACTGTGTGGAATGACTTATTAGAGAAAATTCGATGGTAGAAAAAAAAACTGAAAAAGGAATGGAGTTCTTACTGGAGTCAAGGAGGGAAGATGTATATTCAAGATAGCTCTGGGAGTCTGGGCTTGTTCTGGATGTGCTGGATGGTGATAATTGATCATAGTTATGTCTGATTCATTCAATGCAGTATTTATGCAACTTGCTGCTCCAAGCTATGTTTTGTGATGCTTGTGGATTGTCTCATAAATTAAACACCCAGAATGCAGCTGCAGGGACATCCTAACACACCTATCTGCATGATATAATTTAACAGGTATCACAGTTTCAGATGGAGACCACAAATGATTAAACTTTCAATGCTAGGATAGTGTGTGTTACATCTCCAATATAGTAAAGCTGTCAAATAGAATTCCAATTGGGTGGTGAGAACTATTGGCAAGTTCCTTCATTATTGGCGGTTTGGTCATAATAAACATGAAAATAAGCATGAATAATGGTCAAATTATGCATATTCAATGGTCAATTTGGCCTCATCGCACACAATTCCCAATATCCAGATAATATATCTATGCCATCAATTTCTAATCTTGATCTGTACTCAATTTCTAATCTTTTTCCTTATGGTCGCGGACAAGAAAGTTAATGAGAAGAGGATGCTTCAAGAACATTGCCATCCTCAACGATGATGTGGCCCCAACATGAGTGCCAAAGATGAGACTGAACCATAAGCAGCTGCATTCAACCAAAAGTGCCAATGGATGATCTATTGCAACTTCCTTCAGAGATCTGCATGATCGTAGAAGCCAGTACAAGATTTTCCATGTGATATCAAATATTAATATAGCATGGAAGGAGACTGTTAGGATCCCAAGTATATGTGACTTGTATGCGAGCAATCCAGTTACTTTAACCCCTTTCCTATAACCTTGCAAATTATTTTCTTTCAGATACTTATCCTCCTGTTTGAAATCAAATATTGAATCCGCACATATTACTTGTCGATTTGTAGTCCTTATAATAACAGTGGCCTCACACCATGTCAGGTTATAGTTTATTGGCTACAAGCAATACAACTTCTCACTTAAGACTAACGGAATGCAGCAGACCGCGACGTTAACAAGGTTGTGGGCGTAACTACAAATGCATGACTTGTAGCATGAGCCACTAATCTACATCCCCCTCGTAAAGAATCAATAACGATGTATACCCATAACTAAGCAAAGCAAATATCACAACCGATGACAGACTGGTGGAATGTCAGACATAAT
The DNA here is from genome assembly GCA_963514005.1 of Raja brachyura. The sequence goes on from OY740782.1 coordinate 92,228,895, forward strand.
CCGAATACTTCACGACCGGCCTGCAAACACGACCGGCACGTGTTCGATTGGAGACCAGAAAATAGAGCAAGACCATGGACAGCAAAAACCAGTGCTATTAACGAACTTCCAGCACCCACGGATGTGCCCAGCTTGCAGAGGTTCCTTGGCAGGGCGAACTATTTGAGCAAATTTGACACTTAAACGGCAGATGTCGGCCACCCCTACGCTAGCGTCCTTTGATCCTAGACTGCCTATTACACTTATATGTGATGCCACGACACGATCAGAATGATGGCCATGGCAATAAACCTGTCGCCTATGCCTCACGCACCATGTCTGACACAGAACAATGATCGAAAAGAGCTGTTAGTGGTTGTGTTCCCCTGCAAAAAGTTCAACGATTTAATCTTTGGTCGCGCTGTTACAATTGAAACTGACCACCAACCTCTTATCAGCATTTTCAATAAACCTATTCATAACTCTCCAGCGCGCCTACAACGGATGTTACTACAACTTCAAAAATATGACATCATCCTGACCTACAAACATGGAAAGGATATGGACCTGGCAGACACTCTTTCACATGCACCTCGGAAGACCTGCGAGGATCTGCCCTCGCAGGATGATGACTTTATCGTGAGGACTGTATCCTTCATTAAGCGTGGCTGGCCAGACAAACACTGCAACGTTCCATTGCTAGCCTGACCTTTCGTCCCTGTTCGAGACGAGCTGGTGCTACAAGAAGTCTTGTTTTAAAAGGACACAATGCCTTAGTTCCTGTTTAGCTGCATCACCGGTATTTTGACGCTGTCCAGTGCTGAAGCCACTGTTTCACGGGTGAAAAGCATGTTTTACTGGCCTGGCATAGCCGAATACATCAACGAAAATGTGGCAGCTTGTGCGGTGTGCAATAGCCTGGCGCCTCATCAACAAAAATAACCACTTCTGCCACATCTTGTACCTGCGCTCCCATGGTCTACAGTGGCAGCTGCTTTATTTGAATGGCATGGCAAACAGTACCTGGTGCTCGTGGATTCGTATTCAGGATGGTTCCACATTGATTTTCTCAACAGCCCCGCTTCCAGCAGTGCGATTTCGAAATTATCTCGTCATGTTTCCGTCCACGGATCTCGAGGCAAGCTGCTGACTGACAATGGCAGTCAGTTCACCAGCCATCAATTCAGAGAGTTTGCCGAACGCTGGAATTTTCACCACATCAGCGGCAGCCCTGAATATCCAGTCTAACGGGCTGGCAGAACGGACTGTCAGAAGTGCAAAACAACTAATGGAACGCTCTCACAGGGCTAAATCTGACGTATTCCTAGGCTTGCTCAACTTAATTTCCCGTGACCCTGCCTTGGGTTCACCGGCTCAATGATTATTGTCAAGGCAGACCCGTACCACGCTGCCCGTAGCAGAGCAAACATTTGTCCCACATGTCTTTCCGCCTCAGAAGGTTCAAGCCTGGTTGCAACAGAAGCGTGGCGTTCAAAAGAAATGGTTCGACAAAGGACATTTATTGTCACACACACCATTTCTGGTGCAGTGAAATTGCAGTTGCCATTTGCAGCACATCAATAAAAAATAGAACTCAACATTAAAGAATTTAACATAAAACATAAAAACATCCCCTCCCCCCCCCACAATGGTTCCCACTGAGGGAAGGCAGCAAAGTCAGTCCTCACCCTCTCTGTTCACCCCATAGTCGGGGCCTATTTGAGGCCTCCGCAGTTGCCACAACGGCGGCCCGATATTACAGGCCCTCTCGCCGGATGATGGAGCTCCGGCATCGGGAGAACACTCTTCGGCGGCTTCCTCCCTGGAGACCGTGGCTCCCGAAATCCACAGGCCGCGCCTGGTCAGAGCTCCGACACTGGCGATCTTGGCGAGAGATCCCAGGTTCTGCGGTGTTCAAAGTCAGCGTGCTGCAGCTGGACGCTCCGCGACCACAGCTCCGCAATGTTGGAGTCGGCGGTCTCAGCACTCCGGAGCTTACCACACGGCGACCCGGGTAAATCATCGCCCGCTCCGCGATGGTGCTTCAGCTCACTGCCGCTGAAGTTCTGGCTGGTCCCGACAGGAAACGTTGCTCCAGTCCTGTTGGTAGAGGGGGCGCCCCCCCACTCGACAAGACGAGTAGGCCACTGCCACCATTGACCAAAGGACAGGTGGTTCGCTTACAGTCTGACAAAGGCCATGACCGTATTGGCGTGGTGTCTGGTCCCGCTTCGGAGCCACGCTCGTACATTGTTAGAGCCGATGGCGGCACCTACAGACGCAACAGACACCATCTTATGTCTGTGAACTAACCAATTCCTCCTTATTATCCGGATTGTACAAGTTAATTTCAATCTTCATCTAGTGACCCCCGCATGCTCTTGCCAGCACGACAAATAATGCCTGCGACAGTTCCTCTGTCTGTTCCATCTTCGCCTGCGCCACAGTCTCCTGCTTCGACTCCAGAGGCGTTGGTCCTCTCCCCCACGGCGGTGAAATCGCCTGCTCTTTTCCCGTAGAAAAGAATGGAGATGGCCTCTATCGAACACGTGCCGATCGCGTTTGCAGGCCGGTCGTGAGGTATCCAGACTATGCTTGACTTTCCACCAGTCTGCCTAGTCTCTTTTTTAGTTTCCAAATGGAGGCGTGGGTTCGTATCCCACTTCTGACACTCTGTCGATTTGTAGTCCTTATAATACCAGTGGCCTCACACCATGCCAGGTTATATAGAGTTTATTCTTACTTAGGAGTTTGCTTTAAGACTAACGGAATGCAGCAGACCGCGACGCAAACAAGCTTGTGGGCGTAACTACAAATGCATGACTCATAGCATGAGCCACGAATCTACAATACTTTCCCTGGTAATGCATTAGAAAGCCAAGTTACATATTGTGTCTTTAAAGAAAAAAAAACATTTGTTCCTGTTTCTTTTTAGTTCCTTCACCTTCATTCTATGACCCAAGGTTCTTAATCCTTCCGTTTCCCTCAACCCACTGTTGATATCCTTCTACATTTTAAATGCTATAAACAGATCTCTTATGTTGCGTGGTCAGTGGCCCCAGGTAGTCCAATCTATTTGCGTGATCAGACTTGCTGAAGTGTGTGATAATTTTCACTAATCTCATGTACTTATCAAAACCATTGCCAAAGTGTATTACCTGGAATTGGATATCACATTTCAGTTGTGATTAAACCAATGTTTCAAAGGCTCACAACTTTCTTGTTATTCTGCTTTCCTGCAATAAAATCTCAGAAACCAAAAATGCTTTCCCCCCCCTCCCCTTCCCCCCCCCCTCCCCCCTTCTGCCATTCTTATGGCAACACTCATAGTCCATTTAAAGGTCCCATTCGCCGAATCTCGTAACCTTCTCGTTCCCTGGCCAAGGCTTCTTGGACCGTCCGACCTTTGTCCCCCAATTCTCCTTCCTCACTCACTTCATTGTTTTCGCTGTCATTGGGGAATGGTAACAGTCTCTCCTGCTCACGCTGTAAGATCATCATTCGTACAGAATTTTTAGTTTCCTCGGGGGTGGTCCCCAAACCCAATAAGGCCACCATTAATCGGGCTATGATACATTTCACAATGGCAATCCCCACAAATAAGCAAGTAACTACTATAGCAGCATAGATGGCCATGCTGATGATCCAGTTGTATACTCCCCCTAATCCCCACTTCCCCCATCCCTGGTGTTCATTCATTCCATCCAAAAAGGTGGTAATCTCTTTCTGGTGATGTGTGATGTTGCTAGTCCTGTCTTGAACCCCCATCATACATTTCCCTTTTATGACGGTACAGGTCCCCCCTTCTCTAGCCAATAAGTAATCGAGCGCATATCTATTTTGTAGGGAAAACATCCTAATTTCGGCCATCTGGGTTTTTACTGCCTCCAGTTGTTGCATTGCCTAGAATTGTCAGGCCGCAAACAAGGTAATTTCGGTTCATGGCTGCTTCACCTCCACCCACTCCTCCCATGGTTAGCATGCTTAATAATCCCCATCCGATGGCATGTCCGTGGGTAGCTCCCCTGACCCCTGGATTTCTCCATTGCGCACAAAACTCGGCTGACACTGTCGTTCGACGAACCCGAGCCATGGGTTTAGTCCATTGCTCGGGACAAGGTACCGTGGTTGGCACCAATGCTCCAACTGCCACGTTCTTGGGGAAAAGGGGTTTTAGGACATTGGTTCCTTTCCCATTAAAGAAGAAGTAATATCCTTCCTCCGTATATAATGATCCATTACAGCCCCTTCGGGTATTAATGACTTCTCCCCCTCCAGACCAGTCCCTCCATGCTTCACCGATCCCATTGCTATAACTGGGGATTGGCAGGTGATGGGATCCTACTGTCAGATGGGTCCTGTTAGCCCATCCACACAACTGAAATCCAGAATTTACAGGGATACAGTCCTTAGACACCTTACATTGAACTCCATTATAGGTAAGGTTACACGTGGTGCCGTGAACGGGCCCTTGCAGAGCGCAAGTGAGGTTATTTTTTAACATTTATGACTATACACCCGTGTCCTTGGTTACTAAAACAATTTTCATATTGCCTGTTGTCATTATTGGTGGTGAAGTTACATGGCCTAGCTGGTGCTCTTGACGCCATCCTAGATCCATTATAGCAATTGTCGTAGGAGTGATTATTGTTCTTAGGTAGCGGTAAGCAGTTGGCTGGTGGAGCAAGAAGCATATCATAGTCGATGCTGACGGGCTGGACAGGGACCATTTCTTTTTCCTGGCACTTCACCAATCGTTCGGTTCTGCCCCATGCAGGGGATGGGGTAAACAGGGAGGTAACTGATGTCATTTGTGGATAACAAACCACCTGCCCCTTCCCGACTAGCTCGTTGTGTGCCTGGATGAATAAATTGGAGTTTTCTCCTTCCCCTCTCTTTCCTCGTTTGTTCCGTCCGTGTTCAGGCTTTGTCCATTTCCAGCCAAAACCGATTAACCCTGCAGTGGTCGCCACGCATATTAATGCCACAAAGACCCTCATCTTAGCGATTTATTTTGTATCTGTGAAGACAAGGGAGGGAAAAAGAAAAGAACGTGCAATTTCATGTCAAAATTAATTCGTGCCCTGCTTCCCGTGGACTGGACCCCCCCTCCCTGACCTCGACCTCCCCCCTTTGCTTGGTGTCACCAACCACTTTGCAATGGTGCAAATGCACCCATGCCGATCGTCCTTCTACCTTTACTGCGGTGGGGGTGGTGAGGAGAACCTGGAAGGGGCCCAACCATCGAGGAGAAAGGGCGTCCTTACGAACCCAATTCTTAATCAACACATAAGAGCCCGGGGTGATCCGTCCATTAACGGGAAAATCTATGTCGCCCACATAAGCGGCCTTGACCTCCCCATGAATCTCACGCAGGGCCCTTGTAAGGGCAAGGACGTAAGAGACCATCTTCTCCCTCATGTGATGCAATGTCATTGTGGCCGGGATAATGTCTGTCCAGGGGGTGCGTAGAGGTCGGCCATAGATGATGTCTGCAGGAGACAACCTTGTCTTCCCTGCGGGAAGGACTCTAATCTGAAACAAGGCAACAGGCAACATTTTAACCCAGGTGGAGCCCGATTGGTCCACCAGCTTGGCCAGCTTGGTCTTCAGGGTCTGGTTCAAGCGTTCCACCATTCCTGCAGCCTGTGGGCAATAAGCACAATGCAGCCGCTGGGTTACTCCCAGCTGTCAGCACAATTCTTTATTGATAGCGGCAATAAAGTGAGGGCCGTTATCCGAACTGATGGTATTTGGAACCCCAAATCGAGGAACAAACTGCCGTAATAAAATAGACACCACCGTAGAAGCAGTGCAATCAGTGGTGGGAAAGGCTTCAATCCACCTAGAAAACACATCAACAATAACAAGTACATGTTTATAACACTGACACTTAGGCAAATCAATAAAATCCATCTGTAAGGTTTCAAACTCAGCAGTAGATAATGGAGTACGACCCGTCTGGCAGACAACTCCTTTACCAGGGTTGTGTGTCGCACAGGTGAGGCACTGTGCACTAGTTTGGGCTGCCAAAACCTTAAGTCGAGGATGCCACCATGCCTGTAAGAGAGCGTCTACTCGCGAGGTGGCCCCACAGTGAGTGGCTAGATGTAGGCAATCAATGACCCAGGTCGCTAACTGGTCTGTCCGGCCGGCGTGAGCCACAATCCGGAATCAGCCTTCTGACAGCCCAGCTGCTCCCATTCTATTGTAACATCAACAGAGGCGTCCCCCTGTAAGAGCAATACATCATTCATGGTTGGCATAGGTTTCTCAGATTCAGACGAGCCCATATAAAGGCTTTTCACCTGCCTCATCATTCTGCCCACCACTTTAAATCTACCGCGTGAAGCACACTTAGCCGCTTCGTCAGCCAACCTGTTACCGATTTGGACCGGGGAATCTCCTGTCGTGTGGGCCGCACATTTAATTACGGCTACCGCAGAGGGCAGGACGATAGCATTCAACAGGTCAGAGACCAGGATCTGATTGGCAATCTTATGGCCCGTCGAGGTGAGGAATCCCCTGTTTTTCCATAACTGTCCGAAATCGTGAACGACTCCAAATGCGTATCGGGAGTCGGTGTAAATATTGACGGAGTGCCCCTCTGCAAGGACACAGGCTCGGGTGAGGGCAAACAACTTGGCCTGCTAGCTGAAAATGGTGGGTCAAAACTGCCACAATCCAGCAAGGTTCCATTTTGTTTAACTACCGCAAAGCCTGACAGGCGGTGTCCCTGCTCGTTGATGGACGAACTTCCATCGGTATAGAGGATCAAATCTGGAGAGGATAGAGGTTGATCGCTAAGGTCAGGGCGCGGACTGGTATCCGCGAGAATAGCCTCCAAGCAGTTATGGTCGCATGGAGCGAGGGGATTAGGAGGAGAACAGAGAAACGCAGCGGGGTTGATAGTAGTGCAGTGCCGGAACTGTAGCTTGGGATTATTCAACAGGTAGATCTCATATTTATTTTGTCTGGCTGAGGTCAAATGCTGGGTCTGGAGCTGTCCCAGTAGGGTGGTCACAGAGTGGGAGGAATATACGGTAATGTCCTGCTGGAGAGTGAGGTTGGCGGCCAACTGAAGACTATTGTATACCGCTGTCAGAATCTGTGTACAATGGGGATACCCCAGTGCCACAGGGTCTAACTTGGATGAATAATACGCCACTGGTTGGTGCTTATCCCCATGCAGCTGGGTCAAAACCGCAGTGGCACATTCGCCCAGGACGGTACAATAGAGCTGAAAAGGGCTATCATACAGCGCAGGAGCCTTCTGCAGGGCCTCTCGTAGATTATTGAACGATGTCAAGGCTTCACCTAACAATACAAAGGTACTTTCCTCGCTGGTGTAAGGGGTCAGGTGCTTTATGTCCAGGGCCACATTCGGAATCCACTGACGGCAGTAGTTGATCATTCCCAGTCGCATTCCCCTGGCTGACGTGGGAGGTGCTGTTCTATAAATGGGGTCTATGCGGCTCTCGTCCAACCGACGGCCATCTGCGGAGATTATGACTCCGAGGAATTTCACCTCCTTTTGACCAACATGTACTTTGGAGGGGGACACGACGTACTCCAATGCCTTCACAAAGTTCAACAAAATTATAGCTTCCCTATTCTGCTCCTCCGTTTCACTGGCCACTAAAAGGTCATCGACGTACTGGATCAATGCAGACCCCTCAGGTAACTGAAGGTTTTGTAACTGCTGTTGCAGACAACGAGAAAATAGGGTCGGTGAGTTTACAAAGCCCTGTGGCAATCTGGTCCATGTATACTGTTGTCCATTATAGGTGAATGCGAACAGGTACTGACAGTCTGGATGTAAAGGAATCGAGAAAAAGGCATGTTGGAGATCCACCGATCCAAAGACTGTTGCTTTAGCCGGGATGGTAGCAAGAATATGTGCTGAGTTAGGAACAAGAGCATGTAATGGTTGTACTATGGCATTAATGGCCCGCAGGTCCTGGACAAGACAATACTGATTCGGTTTTCCTGGTTTTGGGACTGTGAGAATCGGTGTGTTGCAGCAGGACTGGCATGTGATCAAAATACCCTGCTCCAATAGTCCTTTGAGTAACCTGTCGATACAGGGTACGGCCTGGACTTTCAAGGGATATTGTCGTATAGATGGCATGGCTGCACCAGGACTGGCTCAACGTTTGTAAGTCCTACTTGAGTCTGATCATTCCCCCATACTTCCGGATCAGTAAATTCCACAATATCTCGGCCCTTATGGTGTCTCAAGGTACCCTCCTGAGTAGGTCAGGTGGGTGAATAGGTAATGGACAGATCGGAGGTAACTTGCTGGGGGCCTTGGATATTTTCATCTGACCCCATCAAGGCCTGAAAAACCATTGGTCCGAGATCTTTGGCGGTATATGGAAGGTATACTTTTAGCGTAAGATGAGGTGCGATGCCAGGACTTTGCCTCCAGTTGGACATAGATATTGACACGGCCAACGCTTCTCCTTCCCGACCGGTTACGGTAGCCAACTCGGTGATGGTCCACTGACTGCCCTCATGGGGCCCAAAGAATTGCTCCAGTTCCGAGTTGGATCCACTCGCATCATAGGCAAGTGTGACATGGTGTTCTTGGTCCTCCAAGTCCAGGCTCCACCACTGGGGGGTTCGATGCTGATAGCACTGTCGATGTTGAGCGTGTTCAATCTCTATGGAATGCGGCTGACATACAAGCAGAAGCTGTAGTTGACAAAGTAGGTCTCGTCCCAAAACATTAATGTCCAAATTGTTAGTCACCACGAATTGGTGCATAATGCGGATTCCTTCATACTGGACAGACACTGGTACAGTTAGGCGATAAGGGTGGGGGATTCCATCAAAGCCTTGTAACATTTCATGCTGTCCAGTAGTCTGGAGGGCAAAGGAACATTGCACTGATGAAACAGTTGCTCCGGTATCAACAAGGAAGGAATGTGATTCATTATTAACTGTCATCTTCAGGTGTGGCTCCGGGATACTGTCATTCCTCCTTGTTGAGGATATTGACAGCATCTTTGGTGGTCAATTTTCAAAGGGGTTTTGGTGTATTCCTTGGAAGGAGGGAGATGGACCTAGGTACCCTCCTCGGGGTCCTTGTTGACCTTGCTGTCCAGGTTGTCCGTATTATCCCTGGCCACTTCCACGTCTTCCTCCTTGCTGGTTATCACTTGGACAATCTCGGCGCATGTGACCTTTGCCTCCACATTCATAACAAATCAAGGGTTTTCTTGGTCCCCATCCTATTCCTCCATATGGCCGCTGGTTGTTACCTCCACGGGGTGCATATGGTGGCCTGTACGGGGAGGCATTAGGTCCGTTCGGATGTCCCCAAGGGAAAGGGTACGTATTGTGCTGGCTATCCATCCATACCGGAAAGCAGGGCTGGTGCTCCATCTGGTATCCTCGAGTCTCTGCGTGCGGAGGTCCCTTGGGTTTTGGCGGCTGCTCTTGGGTGATAACATATTCCGTCTTTACCTTTGCTGGTGGATCCCTAGCTTCTCCTCTCTTCCATAATGCACATACGGCGCGGCACATATCAGGGGTGGTCATGCCGGTCCAATTTAGATTATTAGTCTTAACGCTGGTACCGACACCGTCGGGCAAGCAGAGCATTAGTGTAGCACAGAACTGGGGAGATTGCTGACCGGTGTTAAAGTTCTGGTCCCCAGCATGCGAGCCATACATATCCTTTAATCTTTCCAAAAAGTCCTCGGGGTCCTCATTTCGCTTGGGTTTCTGATCCAGTACCTTGGGCAAGTCAATAGGTTTTCTCAGGGTCGCTTCGAGAGCTGCCAGGAGTAGGGTCTTCCGCTGTTCATCTCCGGCAACTCCCGGGTGCACGGCTTCCATAGCAGCGTGGTCATTGTGCCCCAGCTGGGTGAGGAACTTGCCCCACTGCGTTCGATTCAGGGATTGTCTCACTAGATTCCAGGCGTCCAAAGAGACGGCTTGGTAGGCGTCCAACATGTTGCCGATGAACTCCACAAATCGTCCTGGGCACTTGACTTTGTCTGGTGCCCCATTCAGGATTATCAACATATCGTTTGGTTTCCACGGAGCGTACACCTGGATGGTCGCAGGGGGCCCTCCTGCTACAACGGCCACCCCGGCGGCTGCAGGATTCGGGACTGTTCTCATTGGCATTTGTCTTGCGTGTGGGGAGTGCTTCTTCCTAGCCCTTCTAGCCCCTTCCTCCCTTCTCTCGTCTCTGTCTTCAGATGCCGTGTCCCCTTCACTCTCCCATTCGTTATTATCGTCGGAGGTCGAAAAGGTGGAGCTGGAGGAGGATTGTGTTCACCGCTGTGCCATATTCTTTTTGGGTTTGTTCCGGGGGTTCAGTTTAGTTCTGCCTCCCACGGAGTCAGTGGATTGTGGGGCACCAGGTGAGTACGGAGGGGGTCGGCCTGCGAGGGGGGCACTGGGGGCAACTGTCTTCCCGGTGGTCTCCCCTGAATGGGACCGTCTTCTGGGGTTCAGCGAGGGTACGGGAGATTTGGAAACTGACATCTGTGAAGGACAAGTTTTAATCTTGGATCGGGTAGCGGGAATTGAAGGAGCAGATACTGGAATGGCAATGGGATGCGGCTGGTTCAGCGGGGGTGCTCCACGGACTCCCCAATGATAATCCTCTACCTCCTCCTCATCGTCACCTCCCAAATCTATGCCAGCCACCGACTTGCGTAAGTCTTTATCTATCTTGGCCTTATTTTGTCTCTCTCTCTGCTGACGATCCTTACTTTCCTTAGCATGCCTGCATTCCTGTTTTAATACTGTCACTGACTTCTCCTGACCCCCCTCGGTCAGGGGTATTCCTAGTTTCAAGGCATTATTCTGCCAACTGGCCGTTAAAGACCGTGCCTTTTCTCTGTTACAATGATCGATCCACAACTGAATGGCCTTTTTATATATATTATTTTTATCCGTTTTCCATATTACACTTTAGGCCCTTGACAACACACCCATATCCTTGGAACCCCTTCAGGCCATTCATCCTTCCCCAGTTTATGAATGAGTCCTCCCGACATACGCCTAAAGGTCTCCTCCATTTCTGGATGCAAGAAACATAGCAGATGTAATGGCCGGTCTGGGTGACCACTGGTGTCCATACCATTACCCATTTTTATACTTATACTATTACACACAATATTTCAGGGTTAACCGCGAGTCCTTGGTTCCGCCGCCGTATCTCACTCGGTCACTTCAATTCCTGACCTTCGCGTGGAGGATTTCCTCTCTTAACAACCAGTCTAAGGCGGACATTCTGTGAGATACGGGGGTACCTTGGTCTCGGTTAACACTCAAGAGTAGTTAACTTTATTACACAAATATCACAACAATATTTCAGGGCTAATCTAGAGTCCTTGGTTCCGCCGTATCTCACTCAGCCACTTTAAAGCGGACTTTCTGTGAGATATGGGGGTACCTTGGTCTCAGTTAACACTCAATACTTGCTAACTCTTTCAGGGTTAACCTAGAGTCCTTGGTTCCGCCGTATCTCACTCAGCCACTTTAAAGCGGACTTTCTGTGAGATATGGGGGTACCTTGGTCTCGGTTAACGTCTCAATACTAGTTAACTTCCTATACATAGTGCATTCCTCTTATATACCGTCTACGGTCCCCCTCTATGGGGTGTTTTATCCGCTCGATCAGACTAGGATAATCCTCGAGACGGCCCTATCCCAGTGCCCACAACCGGAACGTTCTGATGTCGTCCCACCAACTGACGCAAGTCAGCGAATTACCCTGCTACGCCGGGATACGAGGAAGGACCAAGAGGAGATTTAACGAAATCTACTCACTTGGCTGCGCAACCTTCACATCAATCCCGTCGCCCAGTGGATTCACTCGCCGGCTCGATCAGTCGCTGGTTGACATCCCACTTCTGACACCAAATGTTGATTCACGTTTTTCTCTCACATCAGTTGTTTCGACAATAATCGACCAGGCACCGGGGTCACTTTAAACGTACGTTTATTGAGCAGGAGTCTCCACACAGGTTTAACAACCTAGCAAAGAGTCAAGCTCTCTGCCCTTAATTGCAATGCTTTATATATGTTAATGCCACCGTTTAGCCCCCTCCCACATTACCCAATTAATCAACAGACCTGTACACAATGGTCATGATAACAGGCACGTACACAATGGGAGATGTTAATTAGTGGAACAACACTAGAGCTAAGACAGGGACATTTCTCAGACTTTCGGGAGCCAGCGGTTTGCATATTCTTCAGCCTTCTGAAACTCAGCCACCTCAATCAAACGGGTGCGAGGAATATCAAAGTTGCGAATATGCAGCATCAGCAGGATAATGTGTATTTCTCAGGATCACAACTTCCTGAAGCCTGCAGCCACATAGTCAGCAACTTTGGTCAGCAGACATTTTAAGTTTCAACCCAGTTCACCTGACCTCCATTTTCCCTTCACATAACCATTTTACAGTGCTGATTCAAGATTTACATTCACAGTATATATGCAAATTGCTGTGAAATTCAAATAAAGAGACTTAAATTATGAATTAAACAGTTGGTTTCTGTCTAAGAGCTAACTCCATAGGAAATTTAACCACTGCTACATATCAGTCAAGGAAGCTCCATCAATTCAGGAGGGAATTAATCTAATTTTTGAGATTTAAAAAGTCCATAATTTATGAGTAGTGCAGTGGGAAGGTATTTAAATTTCCCTTTATCTTTGCTCAAATCTAGGTCTTTTGTTCCCACTTATCATGATCAAACTAAGAATGTGGAGGCAAGTTTATCTCTTACATTAACACTACCCTGTACACTCTTGGGAAAATTTTACATTTACGTCAAGCCAATTAACTTACAAACCTGTATGTCTTTGGAGTGTGGGAGGAAACCAAAGATCTCGGAGAAAACCCGCGCAGGTCATTGGGGGGAACGTACAAACTCCGAACAGAAGTTTTCTAAAGATATGCTAGTATATCAGCTGCAAGCAGTGAAGTAAAGGATGACATTTTCTTTTTTCATCACTATTTAAGCAGAACCAGAAGATAGACATAAAAAGCTGGAGTAACTCAGTGGGCCAGGCAGCATCTCTGGAGAGAAGGAATGGGTGATGTTTCGGGTTGAGACCCTTCCTCAGGCTAGTCAGAGGAAAGTGAAGCGAGATGTATAGACAATGATGTGGAGAAATGTAGAACAATTAATGAAAGAAATGCAAAAGAGTAGCAATGATAAAGGAAGCAGGCCATTGTTTGTTGGGTGAAAACGAGAAGCTGGTATGAGTTGGGTGGGGGAGGGACCTAGAGAGAGTGAATGCTGGGGTTACTTGAAGTTAGAGAAGTTAGACCAGAACCAGAGCTTATATTAAATATAAACAATTAATTTGGATGTAAGTTAAACAATGCGCTATCTGTTGTGGTGGACCACTTTGCATACTAATGTAAATGTCAAAAATTATTTTGTCTAATGGATGCATAATTAAATCTTGTAGTGATTTGGTTTCAAATGAATCTAATACATGCTTGCTGGAATGTTAAAAACTTGATTGCTAGAATGTTGAAAATCTGTTTTTGCTATTTTGTAGGGGTTTTGCAGTCGTATTACTTTTTGGAAAGACAAATTCTGAGAAATATCTTGAAAGGTGTGAGCACACGTTTCTTCCTGCAGCACCAACTGGAGTCCCCAAAGTAAGCTGACTTGCTGATTTGAACCAATTTGATTTGTATAATGTTGGTAATTTAATCCAATGATCTAATAAGCAGCTGTGGCCTCAGTTTATTGTGCTGAATAAGGTTGATTATATTCCAGTATAAATGTGGACGGAAGGGCAAGAAGGTATTTTATTGTTTGGCCTGTTGTTAATAACTGCTGTTTAAAAGGCAGTTGCACGTAATATAATGCTGACAAATTCCAGCAAAAATGTGCTCTCCACTGGATTCTATTAGAGTTCAGTGCCGAACTAAAATTATGAATGCGGTAGCCATGTTGGCATATTTCAGGCTTATATTGGCTTTGCAATAGTCCATGACGTGCAGAGACTGTCGAAAGGCAGAAGTTCCCTTCAGATCATCTTGCCGTATCGAGCACAATGTAACCCCTTTCACTGCAGAGCGATTTCTGCTTTGATAGTGACCTTTATGGTGGAATTTCAAACCAAAAATCAAGATGGAATATTACTGGAGTGTGAACTAGCTTTTTAAATATTAACAGTGGTGCATAGGTAGAGTTGCTGCCTTACAGCGAATGCAGCGTCAGACCCAGGTTTGATCCCGACTATGGGTATGTACGGAGTTTGTACATTCTCCCAGTGACCTGAGTGGGTTTTCTCCGAGATATATGATTTCCTCCCGCACTCCAAAGATGTACAGGTTTGTAGGTTAAATGGTTTGGTAAATGTAAAAATTGTCCCTAGAATAGTGTTAATGTGCGAGGATCGCTGGTTGGCGCGCACCCGGTGGGCCGAAGAACCTGTTGCCGCTCTGTATTTCTAAACTAAACTAAGTTCACAAGTTATAGGAGCAGAATTAGGCCATTCGGCTCATCGTCTACTCCACCATACAATCGTAGCTAATTTATCATTCTCCTGCCTGCACCCCATAACCCACGACACCCTTAATCAAGGATCTGTTAATCTCCACCTTAAAAATATCCATTGACTTTGCCTCCATAGCCATATGTGGCCAGTAATTCCACAGGTTCACCATCCTCTGACCAAATGAATTCCTGAAAAATATGAGGAAAATTAACTCTGTTGATAGATGATGCTTGAGAGCCTTTAAAGCTTTGAGCACTTTAAAAAATTCTAATTGGAGTTGACAGGACTAGTAATGGTCATTGGATTTGTTATCATATGAACAGCAAACAGTACTGAAGATGGACTTTTTAAACTGGATATTGCCCTGACCTTGTGGGGAAAACATTGTAAGAGTAGTTAGCAAATTTGAATTCCTGCACAACATTAAGTCTCCAAGTTGGCTCAGCTTTTTATCTTCTAAGTACATACATCTAGTCCAACTTTGTAACAAGCTATGGAAATAGATTGGAAACATGTGCAATTTTAATATATTTTAAGAAGTAATTGCACTGTGGTTGTAAGCTTGCTGAGATATTTTGCATGTTCTACAAATGCTGCAGAAAATAAAATTGTGTGGAAGCTTGTTCTATTTGCTACTAAGTTCTTCAATGTTCTCTTCTGTCCAGGTTTTAGAAGAAATGAAACGTGAAACTAGGCAAATTAAGATTGATCGGCGGTTGACTGGTTCAAGTATAATTGATGAGCCTTTACAACAGGTGAACGACAATGACGTACTTATGTTGTTTTACAGCAGTATTGCTCTCTTGTGTGACATAATTGTGATCTTGTGGAGTAATGTATTATAGAATGTGGCACAATTTTCCAAATGATCCTAATTTGATGAAGGACATCCTGTGCTTGAGGCTTTACGAGATTAATCCCTGGGATGGTGGGACTGTCATATGCGGAACGTAAGAAAAGACTAGGCTTGTTTAGAAGGATGAGGGGAAGATCTTATAGAAACATATAAAATTATAAAAGGACTGGACAAGCTAGATGCAGGAAAAATGTTCCCAATGTTGGGCGAGTCCAGAACCAGGGGCCACAGTCTTAGAATAAAGGGGAAGCTGTTTAAGACTGAGGTGAGATAAAATTTGTGAATTTGTGCAATTCCCTGCCACAGAGGGCAATGGAGGCCAAGTCACTGGATGGATTTAAGAGAGAGTTGGATAGAGCTCTAGGGGCTAGTGGAATCAATGGATATGGGGAGAAGGCAGGCACGGGTTATTGATTGGGGACGATCGGCCATGATCACAATGAATGGTGGTGCTGGCTAGAAGGGCCAAATGGCCTCCTCCTGCACCTATTTTCTATGTTTCTATGATCCATATTGCACAAATTCTAAGTGATTTGGGGTAGAATCTTTTTAAAACATACTAACTGTTTTAATTCAGTGCCCAGTAAACTTTGCACTTTTCAAAAATTTGAATTAATCATTCTTGCAATAATCACTGAATGTTCCAGTTGTAATATTTTGGTTGAAAAAGCTCCTTGACGATACAAATGAAAGGTTGGGCAGGCTTCAGTGGGTATTTGGGAGAATTGCTAACTACTGAAGACCCAGCATGTTGCCTAGTTTTGCAGACTGGGTTTTGTGTGGCTGGAACTTCCAGAGTGCCACCAAGTTTGAAAAAAAATGATGAGGTAAAGAGTGGATGGCCTGGTAGTCATTTAAAAAAAAATAATGAATTCTAAAATGATGCCCACAAATTGGAAGATCAGCAATTGAAAAAGGAGGCAGAAAGCAAATGCAAAAGATAGCAATGTTACAAAATTTTGAGATTTTAAAAATCAAGTCTGCAATTTATCCCATCAGATAAAGCATAAAAAGAAGTTTAATTTGACACCTAATTTACTTTCATATCTTCAGTATTAAGAAAGTTATGGCCATTTTCATACTCGGAAATGAGCATCTTGCTTCCCATTGCCTTTCAATTGACTTAACTCAAAAGCTGTGATCTGGAATAGTTAAATGTCCATAACATTCTTAAAAATTAAGAGAACTCAATGAAATTTTCAGTTATTATAGATTGAAGCATTCTGAAACAAATATTAAACAATCTTACTTGGATGTCCTGAAATTAAAGCATATAATTAGTTAGTTATCTAATTGTAGCTAATTACAAAATTCAATGAGTAGATCTAAACATCTATCAATTTCTTAAGAAAAGATAAACTTTTTTAAAATTGCCTAAGTGTCCAAATAACATTCACACAATAATCCACAATATAACATAATTTTTAAATCTAATTTTCATGAATTTCTGTGCCAAATGGAAGGAATTTAGTGTTTAATGCCTGTAAATTAATGGCCATTTAAATCAACTAGCGAGTGGGTTTTAGCGGAATGCGGTGGATTGGAACGTTGCGGTTAGCAGTGAAGTCGGGGGGGAAAAATACTGGGGGTTCATACATTTTTTGGGGAACCCATTTCGCAACGTAAAAATATTATTAATGCCTCCCGAAAAACCAACTTTTAATATAAAAATAAACTATTTACCTTTTTTTCTTCCCTACGCAAATTGCTTCCGGTTGTCTGCGCTCACGGCTTTTGAAGGTGATTTTTAAATTACTCTAGTTAATAAATAATCTAGAGTAATTTAAAAATACCACCATTGATGAAATGTCGGAGCGATTTTTCTTCAGCAACCAAATCGCCCGACATTCATCGATTTGTCCTGCCTGTGGAAAAACGGCACTTTAAGCCCGCCCCCCTCTGCAAGGCGCGAAAGTCGCGCACACGGGGAGCGGCAGAAGTGCAGCGCCGGTAAAGGTAAGTTTTGTAACATACCTACAAAAGACCAGTCAGTCTGCTATCATTCGGGAAAGCATGATAATATATTATTAAGGAAGTGAAAGCAGGGCATTTTTTTAGTTGTAAAGGATATCAAAATCAACAATCTTTAATCCTTGTGTCATTTTGTCATTTGTATTTCTGCCAAAATATGTTTGTTTTTAATATTTTGTCGACTTTTTCCTATTTTTTTTAAAAGTTGTCCCATAAGCTTGTTCATTGGTGGTTCTTATGAAATGTGAAGCTCTCATCTGTTAAGAGTGCAAACCACTTCTGTATTGCTTTGATGATCCACTGTTTTTCATATCTCATCATCCAATTGATATATGCAATCTGTTGGAACATTCTCTTAGTATATTGATGTAATCCCAGTCTAAGTGATCTTAATTGTTTTTTTCGTGTTTTTAATTCTGTATTTTGACTTCAATATTATAATCACCACTGGGCATGTTCACCCATTGCTATAAAAGTTTTGATAATTGTCTATTTATCGCATACAGAAACATAGAAAATAGGTGCAGGAGTAGGCCATTTGGCCCTTCGAGCCAGCACCGCCATTCAATATGATCATGGCTGATCATTCAACTCAGTATCCTGTACCTGCCTTCTCTCTATACCCGCTGATTCCTTTAGCCACAAGGGCCACATCTAACTCCCTCTTAAATATAGCCAATGAACTGGCCTCAACTACCTTCTGTGGCAGAGAATTCCAGGAACTCACCACTCTCTGTGTAAAAAATGTTTTCCTCATCTCGGTCCTAAAGGAATTCCCCCTTATCCTTAAACTGTGACCCCTTGTTCAGGACCTCCCCAACATCAGGAACAATCTTCCTGCATCTAGCCTGTCCAACCCCTTAAGAATTTTGTAAGTTTCTATAAGATCCCCCCTCAATCTTCTAAATTCTAGCGAGTACAAGCCGAGTCTATCCAGTCTTTCCTCATATGAAAGTCCTGCCATTCCAGGAATCAGTCTGGTGAACCTTCTCTGCACCCCCTCTATGGCAAGAATGTCTTTCCTCAGATTTGGAGACCAATATGTAGTGGCACTGGTAGAATTAGGTCTAAATGTAATTCCTATTTTCATCTCAATCCTTTAATGCAATAAAATCTCCACTACTGGCTCATACCTTCTGCTGTCATGGAAATGATACCATGCTTAGTCTTTAAGACTATCACTTTCTATTTTTCTTTTGCCCTTGGTAATGTTGGGTGCCTTTAGTTCCCAATGCAATTTGTTCTGTGGGCTCATCTCGATAAAGGTTACTTAGTCATGGTCTGATTTGAAATTATGACAATAATTCACTAATGTTTTAAAAAAAAAACACTATTTGAAGAAAGTGGACTTGATTATGGCATATGAAAGTCCTGGGATGTCAGGACTTTCATATGAGGAAAGATTGGATAGACTCGGCTTGTACTCGCTGGAATTTAGAAGATTGAGGGGGGATCTTATAGAAACTTACAAAATTCTTAAGGGGTTGGACAAGCTAGATGCTGGAAGATTGTTCCCGATGTTGGGGGAGTCCAGAACAAGGGGTCACAGTCTAAGGATAAGGGGGAATTCCTTTAGGACCGAGATGAGGAAAACATTCTTTACACAGAGAGTGGTGAGTCTCTGGAATTCTCTGCCACAGAAGGTAGTTGAGGCCAGTTCATTGGCTATATTTAAGAGGGCGTTAGATGTGGCACTTGTGGCTAAAGGGATCAGGGGGTATGGAGAGAAGGCAGGTACGGGATACTGAGTTGGATGATCAGCCATGATCATATTGAATGGCGGTGCAGGCTCGAAGGGCCGAATGGCCTACTCCTGCACCTATTTTTCTATGTTTCTATATTATAAAACACCCTCCAACCTGTGACCTTTAAGCTTGTTTTTAAGCTTTATTTGTAAACATATTTCTTCTTTAATTATTTGGTATTTATTTATCAATTCTGTCTAAAGCACAGTCCTGGCACAGCTTTTTCATCCATTGACGTTTCCTTCACCTACCCCTCAACACTACCATTGCCTTCCAATTAACCGGTTCTTTGGCCCACCACATCCATGCTGACCTTTCTGCCCATGTATGCTCTTCCCATTTGCTCATAATGGGATTGTATCCTCCTCTGCTTGCTGTTTATAGTGGCTCTTAAACCCTGTAATTATGTCTGATTCAACTACCATCTCCAGCAGTGAGTTTTATATATCAACCACTCTATATTAAAAAAAAAAAAGATCCCCTTGAAGATTTTCTTACTCTCTCCTTCAACCTATGGGAAGAAATTGGGGTGGGTGGTGGCTGCCATGTGTGATGGACTGGGATACATCTGCCACACTTTACCAACTCTTGGGCAAGGGTTGCAAACCAAACGTGATGTTTCCCACTTAAGTGCTTTCTTCGGTGCATCTTTAGAAATTGGTGAGAGTCATTGGAGACGTGACAAATATTTTCAATCTTCTGAGAAAGTAGAGGTTTAATGTGTTTTCTTGGTCGTGGTGACCAGTTCAACCAGGACACATTGTTTGCCTCGGAACATGAAGCTGTCAACCATTTCAGCTGTGTTGTTCACTTTCAGCGAACTATGGACTTGGACTCCCAGATCTCTCCATCCGTCTACATTCCTCGGTGTACTCCCATTTAGTCTGTCTTTCCCAAAATGCATCAGCGCATATTGTGTACTTGTGTTTACTTTTATCTTCTTGGGTTCTGATTTGAGGGTATCTGAAGTATCTCTCCTTACATTTCATTAAGGGTATGTGTTCCCTAGAAAGTTGAAATCTAAATCATTTATTAGTCATTATTAGCATGTGTGGGGTTTTGCCAATTCTCCTGATGATCTCTTTGTTGGTCAAAACGTAGATTACATTGACTGATTACTTTAACCTTTTCTCCCATCCAAAAATTAAAAATAAATGTACATCCATTTCTTCTGGACCTTGAACCATGTGAATGTCTTGATATTTGCATTCTGCAATTTAAAATAATTGTTTTTGAGTCAGCATTTTG